>DWAP01003856.1:0-11547 GCA_018230625.1 Heliconius eleuchia
CGACACCACCAGTACCAGGATGATCCTATTCTAAGCCGGGATCACACGGCAAGAAATATGAAGAATACTGGCTATGAAGTGTATACATGGGCGTAGGAATGGGGGTGGGGGGGTTCCGTGCCCACTTTAGAATAGTCGTGTGCCCATTCTACAAATTGTACTAACAAAAAATCCCACCGTCCCCAGTAAATATCTCTAGATACGCCTATGATAGTACATACGTGTAAATTATAGACGAAGCCACAGTAAACAACAGGCTTCAATACTATGAAATTGCAGAATTTTCGAGATTTATATGCAGATTCAATAAAAATCCCATAAGAAACAATACAAACAACGTACCAGATAAACGGACGAACGTACGACGCTAGCCTCACTCACTCAGTATCGAAGTGCGCCGGCGCACGCGTCGAAGAAAGTTCGGTACACTTACTACTTTCTATCGGTGAATGTATCAAATAAACCTATAATATTAAGTGATTTGTACATAACAATTTTTTCCTGTGAAATCGGTGTTATTGATTGTGTTCAATTATAATAAAGTATAAAGAGCATTGTGGTGGTGGATTTGTTGGATCGAGGGCGATTTTTTTCTATCTGGACCCATTTTTTTTTATTTTGTTACAACCATGGATGAAAGGTATTTTTTTTAGCTTTAAATGTATTATATTTTAATATAATTTCGTTTTATATTGAAGTTTTAGCGTTCATCATCAGCTTTCTTTAATAAAAAAGTAACGTTTTTGCTTTACTATAACTGTAACTTTACGAGTACAAGGCATGAACTTTAGCAGATAATTTCAATTTATTAATTTTCATAAAAAAAAAATATATTTTATACCTTATTCACTATTCACATATCATTTTTAAATAGCATTAATATGGAGAAATCGCCATAACTAGTAAAAGGTCAAAAATAAATAATATATTTAACCGATTGCATCGATATCTAAAAGAAACAGGTTTTTTGCCAAAAGAGAGTACGAGATTGGAGTTGAACGTTTGATGCGATGTTCTATCGTATACCCTAGTGCCACTTTTAAATTATTATCTTCCTTCTCTCGCGTCCGAAATGTACTGTGCTTAAGACTTTTTTTTCAGTTTCACGCAATATCCCGTATATTGCGGGTTAGGCAGGGTTATCTCAGTGTTAAGACACTACGTTCCCCATTTGCGTGTTGAGTGGTCGAAAACAACGCCACACTTTCCCTTGTTACCAGAGAAAAAAAAAAAAATTCGGGGTAATTGGATTGGCATTTATTAATATAAATAACAATCCGTTCCCCCGAATGACAATCGAATCTACAACCGTCGCGTTTGCAGTCACACGCTTGCGCCACGAGAGCCTCTATGCTTAAGATGCTTTATAAATAGCATAATAAACTGCTATTTGTATGCTATTAATATCAAGAAACCGTTCCTTTTGTTGTATCTCGTTCTCGTTACACAATAACGGTCAATGAAGGCAACTTATTCCATCGGGTGTGCCTGAGCATTGTATAGAATTAATTACGATAGAAAGTTGCAAGTTTGATGCATTAACCTAAATTATATCAATACATACCCGAATATATCTAATTAATTATATAAACAACGTGATACTAATAGGATTAAATGTTGTAAGAAGAGCATAAATCAACGAGTTAAAAATTAAGCGGAATTTTTAAGTTTAGGCAAGCAAATCTTCCAGTTAGTGTTTATTTAAACGTACATTAAGCGGCGGCGTTGAGTTCCGCCACTCAACACGTCTCGAATTCTGGTGGAAAGCGGAAAAACAAGTGTTTTTACACCTGCCTACGAGAAGCTAAAAATACATTATTTATAAAGATATGACTTGACTTACACAAGAAATTCATCAATTCTACGTCTACAAAAAAAAAAGAAGGAAATGAAAGAAGCATCGTTTTCAAGCAGAGCACGGCATAGTGACCTTTGCGACCTCGTAATACAATAGAAAGTTAATTTCACATTTCTCTGGGCACTTCCTTAGTAGTCACCGGTCCGTCCAGATTCCAACCACTTAGTCCCGCTGTCACCATTTTTTACAATTCCTATCGAAACACAAATATACATAAGTGTCTAATGCCTTATAGTATATGTGATGGGTAATGTTTTAAGCCAAAGGTCACAGCTTCAAAATTGTGCTTTATATACATAGATATATGTATTTGATGTAGCTGATGATTTTATCATATAAATATTGAAAGCATAACACTAAAACTAAGTTAAATATAATCACTTCACCGACTGAGGCTCAAATCCACAATCACCGTGCTGTAAATAACACAGACGTTTTACTATTCCACATGTTGGTACCACAACAGTAATATTATGAGGTGGTAATATAATACCTACACCTACAGGTAATATGCACAATTTAGAGCGCTTAATGGGTATAAATTACAAAAAAAAATGGATTCATTGGGTAAGAAATCGCAAAGCTCGACTAACCTTCGCTTCAAACATTACAACTTTCAAATTTTAGAGATTATTTGGTAAATTTTGTGTGAAAATGTACTCAATATAGCTAAAAACATAGAAAACAAAATGAGGAGCATCTGTTTAAGGTAGAAAAGTTGATCTTGTAGAAAGAAATATTTTATGATCATGTTAAAATGTATGTTCTCAGTAGTTATATGCATATCAAAATATTTCTTTTAATTTTATGTATCGTTCAACACTTTTTAGCCAATCTCCTATGTTAAAAATCTTATTAAGTTTTATTTCATCAGACAGACAGATAACTTAATTATGTATAAGGTAGTCAATTATACGAGTATACTTAAAGATATGTATCAAAAAAAATTACAGTTGTAGGTTTGATTCTCACTCGAGGAAATTAAATATTTTCATTTATACGCTCTGGTGTCGAGGCAACGCGCGGCGTTCAGTCACAAACACGCAATGCCTTCAGAATTCGGCGGAAGATGTGGAACGGAGTGCCTTAACATTATGTTCCCTTTGCCTACCACGCTGTTTGCGGGATACAGCGTGAAGCTGATTTAAAGCATGTAATTATTACAATTTGCAATTCAATTATGTATAAAACATTGATACAGAACTTTCTTGTGAAAAAAGTCTAGCTTCTTATTTTGTATAGTTGTGTGTGCTGTATTTGTATAGTACGCTTCCTAAGTATCTATAGTTTTGGGCCAAACGCTATTTTTTGCTTTTTAACGCCATTGTATAAGTAAATCTCCTAAAAAAGAATATTTTTATACAATTTCATATTTAAAAAAGTCCAGAGATTACAGCGACACTGGAGGTCAAATAATACAAGTTTCTTTCCCATACAATCTGACCTCCTCGTTCGTTATAATATGGAATCGTTATAATAACTAGAACTAAGCGGAAGCCGGAAGGAAGGATTTCTAAGTTTTTTACCACTTAAATATAAAATATTTAATGAAGAATAAAAATATATAATTACTACAAAATATAATAAATATATCATGTTTTGTGGCAAAAAAATTAAACAATAATTAAATAATAAGAAAGTAAATTAAATGATTGATACTTACATATAAAAAAATCTGAGTATATTTTAATATTTTTTTTTTATTTTGCTTGATTTTGATATATTTAAAATTTTTCTTTAAATATTATTTTTGCCATAGCTTCTGTTATTTTATTATATAACTTTTAAAAACCAAATCAATCAAATCTAAAATTTTTATGATAAAAAAAACCTACTTCGCGGAATGTCGACATACAAAGTGAAGTAGTAACAAGAATTTTTCACTTTTAACATGCAGTCGCTACTTCCTTACTTGGTTATATCTCTTAGGAAATATCGCATTAAATTCTACAAATGTTATATAAATCAATGCAATGTCTCATTAAGAAACTTTTTGAACGTTCGTACTTAATACTTTTACTCTTTATTTATATTTTGAAATTGTTTTTTTTTTGGAAATTTGAGCAAACAGATCTTTAAATATTTATCTAAATAAGTCAATATAACAAATGGACACAGTATTACTATTTTCTTTTACAATATATCATTTTATTTTATATATTTCTCTATGTATTTTACTGATTTATTATAGTGTAGATGATATGTTAAGACGACTGTACGATGTAATCAAAATTGGCTCTAATTACAGCACTTTCTTTACGAGATACAAGCACACGAGTACGTAGCACACACATTCTAGCTTATTTAATTTCAACTATTTTAATATAAAGTAAGCAAAATTTGGATATTAAAAAAATAATTTTAACTTAAAAAAAATCTTACTTTCACTGGAAGTCAATCTCACATATTCACTTATTATGTAAAATATTTATGTAACATTATAATTAATTAGAATAATTAAAACTCGTTTCCAATTATGTATTTAATTTCTTTTTGAATTTAATTTAAAAAAAAACAACACTTCATTTTACTGTATCTATATTTTTTCTAACAGGTATCTTTTTAACTCTGGCACTGAGCCACAAGCGTGGAACTGTAAACGGGACAGGTTCGATTCCCATTTGAGAAAATTTATATTATTTTCATTTATTCGCTATGGTGTCGGGGCAAAAGGCGACTGAACATACAATACCTCCAGTATCCGGCGAAAAATCGGGTACGGAAGTGTCTTAACACTACCTCATCCCTCTGCCCGGCCCTGTATGCGGGATATAGCGTGAAGCTATAAAAAAAAGGCAAGAAAATATTTTTTGGCAGTAGTTACCACAATAAATAATTCAAATACAATACAAAAATAATATATCCACATCTTAAAGCCCAATACATAGACATCTTCATAATGCCGCAATACGTATTGTGAAATCGTTCAAATGCTAAATTCTGTTTCGT
Source organism: Heliconius eleuchia (assembly GCA_018230625.1). NCBI lineage: Eukaryota > Metazoa > Arthropoda > Insecta > Lepidoptera > Nymphalidae > Heliconius > Heliconius eleuchia. The sequence goes on from DWAP01003856.1 coordinate 4,808, forward strand.
CCGTACATTTATGTCATTAGTACAATCGTTGCTACAACTTTGCGTAACGACCGTGATTTATCTCTTTGAGCAAGCATTAAAAATATTGAGGACAGTGGGCACAAAGTGTGACTGTAAACGCGATTGGCTGTGGGTTCGATTCCAACTAAAAAAAAATCTATTTCTTCGCTCTGGTGCCAAGGCAAAGCGCGCAGTTGAGTTCTGCTATTATACACAATGCCTTCAGAATTCCAGAAAGTGGGGGTCGGAAATGTCTGAATGGGAACGGAGTGTCTTAATACTGGGTAACAGCTTCTGTCTGCCTACCTACGACAGGGACGGGATTTTATTTATTTTTTTTCTTTCTTTTTATAACCACAACACATGGTGGCAATATATTATACATGCAAAAGGTGCGATAAATCAGTTAACATATTAAACGCTGAAGCACTCATACTTCAAAAGCTTTAGTTAAAAAATGTCTTATAGGCTAAATCATTCTCTTTTCACTTTCTTGAATTGAGAGACATTCCGTGTAACATGTACCTATTTACGTACTCATCGTTAAAACTCATTTGATCAAAATGATTCTGTCATGTATTTTCTCAAATGCAAACGTCGTTTAGAGGCAGCACAGAAAAAAGACCGTGAAAATTGAAAATCAAAACGACAAGCATAATTAGAATTTTGAAAAATAGTTTTACACTTTAAATATATTATTTTCAGCTTCACGCTGTATCCCACATAGTAGTTCTGCGTGTAGGGAAGGCAGAAGAAACCTAGTGGCAGCACACTTAATTCCTTACTTTCCGCCGAATTCTGAAGGCATAGCGTGCTGAGTGATGGAACTCAACCCCGCTCTTTGCCTCGACACCAGAGCGAGAAAATATTAATTAAATATTTCATATCTTAGAGTGCGAATCGAATCCACAACCTGCCATCTTTACAGTCACACGCTACGCTTGTGTGGCCTGAGACACGAATAGCTAAATTAATCTAAAAAAAAAAAAAAAGAACCGAATTTCAAGTTCTACACTTTAAGCACATACATCCATCTTCTATATATATATATATATATATAGAGTGATGTAATTCTATTAAACTCTGACACTATACACCTATGCTCGTCATCATTAAGCAAGGCAACCACGTACTGCCACCCTGAAGATGTTACGTGGAGACCGAAATGGAGAGTGATTCTTATTCTAACGTTACACAATTTGAATTAGCAGTGGCCGTTTAAAACGTTGAACAAACACAACAAACTAACACGGCTTTCTCTTATGAGGACAAATATAGAGACGTGATCTCACATGAAGTGTCACGTGAACTAAATTTCTTAACTATCAATCATTTTATCAATCAATTAGAGTTTCTTAGGAATTCCGGTCTAAATGTGCAATCGTTTTTATAACTTTGGGATCAAAATCAGTTTTAGTGCCAAATGTGGCGCAGTGATACAGGATCTATCTGGAAATGCGACAGGTAGTGGGTTTGATTTCCCCTCGAGGTGATGAAACATTTAACATTTTCATTTATTCAGTAACGACTACTTGAGCTCTGCCACTCCAGACTTAGCGGGAAATGGAGAACGGAAGTGTCTCAATGGCAACGGAGTGTCTTAACACTAAGTTCCAGGTTCCATTTGCCTACCTTGCTCCATGCGGGGGACAACGTGCAACAAAAAAAATCTTGATTATTTCTTAGCTGACTCATAATTTGAATCCCAATACCTATTTTTCTCATTCATTTCGCTACTGTGCGATATATCCCACGACTAAAAATCTTATTATACGCTTATAAAATGTAAAATGATGAAATATAAATAAGTAAAAGGCTTCTTGAACAAAGTTGGTCACGAATCGAATTAAAAACAAACTGACGCGCCACAGCTCACGTACACCTAAACCTGTCTATTTAAGTGATGAAATGTAAGGACGAGATACACCTAACAGTGACTATACGAGTGACTGGTGTTGTAACGGGAAACTGTAGTTCTACTTAAGGGTTATGAAAACATATCCTGAATGACCTAAAATGTTATGGTATTTTTTTTACCCGGGGACCTAGTATTCATTGGGACCCTTAATTTCAATTAAGATACTTCCGTTCCTCATTTTCTGGAGGCATTGCGTATTGAGCGGCGGAACTCAAACCTCAAATTAATATTACAGTGCGAAGAAACGAAAACATTCAATATTTTTTTTGTGCTTTCGGTGTTAAGAGATAAAAATGGGAATCTCTAAGTTGCATAAATCGTAATATAATATGTTTTGTTTTGTGTTTATATTCATACAATACAAAACCCACCGCTAAGAATAACTTACTACTTAGCAATTAGAGAAAAATATATGGTAATCACGACAACCATAAAAAAATACCTATTTATTTTTCACATCAAATCATAGAACCAACGATTGGTACTACATTATTCATTACATTTAATGTGAAACACAGAGAATAAAATGTATTGACATACTTAATCATTGCGTCGTCCATTTAAATTCCTTATAAGGCATGTATAAGTACGCGCGTAATTGCTTCATAAAATCTTATTAAACATACAAAAAATGTTTTAAAGTATGATATAACATTATTTCTTTGTATATATATATATATAAATAAAAGATCAAATACGACAGATTGAATTCACACTCTGTATATTTTGAAAAATATTACTTTAAGCAGTGAAAAACAATATTTTCTAAGCTCGCTTTGTTGCCTAGATTTGTGAATTTCTTTTGTACGTGCGTTTGTCACTCTACTCTCCCTTAAGGGATTGACCGATGCAAATTAAATTTTGTGAATATTTAGGTCTTGGTATTATTAGATCAATAGGTTTTTAGTTTAAACAATGACATAATAATTGAACCTAGTGGGCAATATTCGGCGGATAATGGAGAACGGAGTGTCTTCCACTCTAGGCTCCCACTGTCTACCCTGTTGTGTGAGGGATACAGCGTGAAGCTGAAATGAATATGTATAACACGAGACCGGATGTTAGTGCGCGATACAAATATAGTTCTGTAGCATGACGCAATCGTGAAACTCTACAGTTGTAATTTAACAGGAGTGGACGTGATCGATTTATTTAATACAGCCCTTTACTCACCGTTGCTACTTTTATATTGTGATTGATCTACAAATGATATCAGGCATTGCCATATAGTTTTAGATTCATATTATTATAGATTGCTTGACGTTTTATAATGTTTTTAAGGTATGTAGGTATGTTAATAAATAAAATTCCATAAACAAAAACTACACATAAATATAACCTGTTAAAATGTAAAAAATATTTTAAATGTTTTATTTATATATATATATTTAACATGAACCTCACTCAATATTGATCAGAGAAAAAGACAATTTAGTATACTCGTATATCTACTACTATTGAGCTATATTGAGGCAAAAGACCACGAGCGCAGACCCCACAGTCAGGCTGTATTATACAATTTTCTTTAAGAATCCGTCTTTTTCCTAAAAATCACAAAATTTCAAATATCTGCTGAATCACTGAAAATCGGCCTACATACATTTGAGTGAAATGGATTAGTACTGAGGTCCTATACCCATAGACTACCGTTGATACGTCGATAGTGTGACATACTGTATATATCTATATATGAACAGATTGGATTATGAATTTGTTTGACATGTATTCAGCTTCAAACGTATACTGATTTTAAATGAAGCTCATTTAAATGTCAATATCAAGTTATATTCTCAATAGGTTCATTGTTAACATCCCAAATGCTTTACACGTATTTTAATATAGCGATGTGTGTTTGTCTGTTCTTTATATATATTAGTAATTTTCTTAATATAAATTTTCTGAAACTGGAACTTTTATTATTTATAACTATTTGTTTTTTTAAGAAAATAACCACCATTCAAGATATAAAATTAGGTTATAAGTTGAGATATTTAAAAAAATCGTTGTAACACGGATAAAAGGGTGTGACTATAACGTTGAGTTCCGCCTTTCAACACAAAATGCCTCGATAAATTCGACGGAGAACGGAGTGTCTTAACACTAGGTTTCCTGTGCCTAACATGCCGTATGCGGGATACAGCGTGAAGAAGACTTTCTATTTTATTTAAAATTCAACATTAATCAAAGTTCAGATAAAGTTAAATACAGGTTTTAAAAAAACATATAAAGTTTCAAATGCAATATGTTACGTGTACAAATCCGATTCACGGCGAATTTTTAAACGGTTGCAAAACTTGAGTAAACCTTATTTACTGTGTTTGTGTAATAGTAGTCAGTGGGCTAACAGCATAGCTTCATATGGTCACTGTTGACATAAAACTTTTAAATATTTCAACTTAAACAAATTCATTATATTACAAAAATATTTAGAGTAGAAACATTAATTGATTGACATGATGATTGTAGTTTCAAATATAGAAAACATATAAAGCTATATTTTCTTTTGTTTTAGTTTCACAGGTTTTAGGCAGAAGGAACGTAGTGTTAAAACACTGCAATTTACATTTAAAAAATCAAATCTAAATCAGCTTTATGGTGTATCCCACACAGAGCAGGATAGGCGGAGGGAACCTAGTTTTAAGACACTCCGTTCACCACTTACCCCCGAATTTTAGAGGCATTGCGTGTTGTGTGGCAGAACTCTACGCAGCGCTATGCCCCGACACCAGAGCGAAGAAATTGAAATATAAATTTATATGAATATTTCATTGTCGAGTGATCGAGTGGGGATCGAACCCACAACCAGTCGCGTGTATAGTCCCAGTTTGCGTTTACCCAGCGCCACGACTGGCCTCTTTAAATTCACATAACTCTCGTATAGCAGAAATTAGTGAACTAGATCTTATTACTACTGTAACTGCACACTATACCCCGTACATAGGAGGGTAGATAGAGAGAACCTTATGTTAAGAAACTTCCCCATTTTTCTCCGAATGTATAAAGCATTGCGTGCTAAGTGGCTGAACTCAAAGCCGGACTTTGCCTAATTACTACCAGAACGTTTACATGAAACGATTATTCCCCGAATGGGGACCGAACTCACAACTCTTGCGTTTACAATCACACGCTTATGCCACTGCGCCGCGACGGCCTTCAATATATTGATTGTGAAAAACCAATAAGTATATTTAAAAGTAGGTAAGTAAATCTTATACGCCATCAAATATAGATTCAAGCTTTATGAAACAAAACCAGCTTTATTGAGGGCGGTGCTCGACCTGAGGTCCATTTTAGAGCACTCGTAATATCGTATATGCTATAGATATCAGTTCCATATATGAGTATGTATATATAAATTACGTAGCTGTTTGTTTATTACTTTATACTTTAGCTTCACGCACTATCACGCATGTAGAAAAATTGTCAAATTAAAGTGTTTTATCACTAAGCTCCGAGTGATAAAACACTCTGTTTTATCACTCGGGGCCCATTTTAATGCCCCGCCGAATTCTGGAGATATTCAACTTCGCGCTTTGCTTTAACACTGGCGAAGGAATTAAAATTTAAAATATTTCAATTACTAGAGTGGGAATCGAACCAAACACACGCTTGTGCCCCTGCGCCACGACTGGCATGTCTGTTTATGTTTTTTTAGTATATATTTCCTAAACTAATATTTTATAATCATTTTTTAATTGTGAAGCAGTAGATGTATAATATAATATAGGCGCTTACACTATGTTATACTCTAAGTAAACAAATTATCTTATTATAATTTGTACGTATTTACGAATTAATAAATTAAAATAAAATAGAATTAAATCAGTTTCACGCTGTATCTCGACCTGTACACAGCAGGGTAGGTAAAGGGAACCTAGTATGAGACACTCCGTTCCCCTATTTCTGCCAAATTCTGGAGGCATTGTGTGTTAAGTGGCAGAACTCAACGCCGCGCTTTGCCGAGTCCGACTTCGACTTCGATACCAGAGCGAAGAAATATAAATTTCAGTAAATATTTTATCTCCTCGAGTGGGAATCGAATCCACAACCAGTCGGTTGTACAGTCACACTTTGTGCCGCTGCGCCACAACTGGCGCTCAATTATATATTATGTTTATATAATAGGTACTCCATTTTGTTTTCATTATTTAATCTGTGAAGTTAGTTACTTAGTTATTTAAAAATAAGAAGTTTCAATTTAATCTCGACTTATAATATTGGTTATTTAGTGAAATTTGCAAGAAACGAGGTCGACCGATGCCGAAAAAATGTAAGATGATCGAATATTATATTTTAAAAGTTACAAATTTTGCAATAACTGGTCTTTTGAGGTCCATATTTGAATATGGTAGATTTTTTTAAGCGTCACGTTGTATCCCAGTACCCACACAGTAGGAAAACCTAGTGTTAAAACACTCTGTTTGCCATCTTCGGTCAAATTCTAGAGCTATTGCGAGTTGAGTGGCGGAATGGAAAAAAATGGAAATATTAAATATTACCACGAGGATTCGATTCCCACACGAATATTACATATATTTTGGGAATCGAATCTTCAACCTGTCGCGTTTAGAGGTCACACTTTGTGCCGCTGCGCCATGACGCCAGTCATTCTCTAGATTAATTTATATTGATAAATTAATGAATGAATAATAAAAATGTATGCTTTTCTAGAATAAGTTTCTATCGTTATTGCGAGAATTTTTCTTACCAAAAAATATCATATGAATTTGACTGCCCATTTTGTAGATCATTAAAATCAAAATTAAATTAAATCAGCTTCACGCTGTATCCCGCACAAAGCAGGGTAGGCAGAGGGAACCTA
>DWAP01003857.1:0-11546 GCA_018230625.1 Heliconius eleuchia
GATGTGTGTATTTATCGTGTATTTTAAAAACTATAACCGCTACCGATTTCTAACACTATTTTAACCCTTAAGAGCTATATTTTTATAAAACATCCACCCGGGTAGATTTAGTTTTTGGTCGCTACACTCTTTAATTTTTGTCACTTTGCACTTTTGTGTATCCTCCTAAATTGTATGTAGCTCTTGAACGCGCAAGAGAAATAGTCGTTTTCAAGCGCAATTTTTACCACACGCTACCCTCCTGTATGTATCGACCCATAATAGTCATAGTGCCCTATTGATTAACAACGTAAATGTTGACCTTTCTTATCATTTTTATTGAATTATGCATGAAAAATGGTGATATAGCATGCATTATGGGGATTGTTTTTTGGATTTTGAGTCCACAATAGTTTGTTGTAACTAGTATCTACTAAAATTTACAATCAAAGCTGTACTAGCATCTGCCGACGAGCTGACAGACGAAGAAAACTCATTAGAAGAAGATATTCATCAAGATGATCTCCTATAAAAATGAAATATGTATATTTTATATGTATAATTTATTAAACTTAGCCAGGTTCAGTTATTATAGTTAGATATTTAAGTCATATATCTGACTATACAAGAGGAGACCATAAAATAACATTTGAAATGTTATTTTTTCCGAGTTTTTTAAAAATATATATACAAATAACTACATATATTTCTCAATCACACGCACATTCACAATTTCTTATAACTAATTAACTATTTCATTACTTTAATAATAAGGTGTTTTTACACCCAATATAGTCTTAGTGGGTTATGTAATTCATTATAGCTTTTAAGGGTTAATAAAGCTGCTTTCTCGAAATTATTTTTAAAGAAAAATTCTTAAAAGGAGAAACTGGACGAGAAACGCAGTCGCTGCGGGATGACTTATTTATTACCGAATTCTTAGTAATTTAACAATGCAGACTTTTAAAAAAAACTTAAAAATTCTTGTGGAAGCTATGTCAAAAATGTTTCCGCTGGTTCCTGAAAAAAGAAACATAAATTGACATAGAGAGAAAAAGAATTAAAACACATAGGTACATATTTTTGTTAAAGAAAAACATTTGGAAGTGACAGACTGACACTTCAGTCTTATGTCACATATATAATTTCATACAAAAAATATATAATTACAAGAACGAAAGTTAAAATATTGTAGTATATTAAGATTTCATAATTGGACAATTCATGTTATATAATATATGTTTAGTAATTATGTTAGATATATGTTTATCCTACTTATATTATAAATGTAAAAAGTATTAGAGAATGGATGTTTGTCGACTTTTGCGCAAAAACTATTAAACGGATTTTGATGAAACTTTACAGCTTATGCATAAGAATATCATATAGGCTACGATTTATGTAAATATTTTTGTAATTTTGATATAATATAATTATAAGCTTAAGCGGGCAAAGCCACGTATGTGCTGCTAGTTTTAAATAAGATATACTAAGTATTTAAAATTTATTTAAGCGCCACAGATTTTCGCACAGAACGCGCAAGTTCACAAGCGTGCTACTGTAAACGCGACAGTTCGCGGGTTCGATTTCCACACCGACTGGAGGAAATGAAATATTTAACATTTTCAAGTCATGTAAAGATTTAATTTCATTTCGATTCAAGTCCTCGTTTTGATAACAAGAAAAGGCGGCGATGAATTCCGCCACTCAACACGTAAATGTAATCCCGAATTCAGCGGAAAATAGGGAACGAAGATGTCTTAATCCGAACAGACTGTTTTAACATTAGGTTCCTGGGTTCCATCTGCCCACTCTGCGATGTGCGGGATTCAGCGTGAAGCTAAAAAAATAAAATCAAGATTTGAGATGTATGTACTCGCCTTTACTCCGGAGACTACATTGTATGAAACTAATTGCTACGAACGAACAAGTGCTCCCTAAATCTTGTGGCGTATAACGTGCTAAGATTGTATTAGGACCTTGACCTCGAACACCAAAGGTTCGACTCAATCAGGTTCACCAGAGATTGATCGCAACTCATTTGCCACAAAATTAATTGAGAGGACGAACTCAATATTACTGCGTATATACTTATAAAGTCGATGGATTAATTTAGTATCCTTGCGCTTTTTGCTCTGAAAGGTATTAGATATCCTGAAATTTATTTAAACACTAATATAATTATAGCTTAACTTTCAACTATAGGCTGCTGAATAATGAAACAAATGCAAGTGTATTTTTTATAATTTTTTCCACTTTCATGTTGCATCCCTCATATAACAGGGTAGGTAGAGGAAACCTACAATTAAGACATTTGAGTGGCGGAACCAAACGCCGCTATTTGTCTTGACATTAAATTAATATTAAATTAATAATTTGCCCTATTAAGAGTTAAATCCACAACCGTCGCGTTTTGCTCCACACGCCGTGACTTTGCCTTTGAAAATCCAAATTTTTAGCTTGGAAATTAATTATTTCTATAGTAAAATTTACCACTTTTTAGCGTATAGTATAAATACAAGCCTAGCACAGCATTAACAGTATTATTGGTTAGTAAAACCTAACGAATATATCTATATTCGATTACACCACCAGTCCGCTAGTACTGCTGTATTGCCACACCCTTAGACTTTATGACACCGGCACCCGTGTAATTGCACCCGTTATTAAGCAATAAGCACTACGAAAGTATATATTTTTTAATCCAAGGGAACGTAGTGTTAAGACACTCCGTTCACCATTTTCTACTGAATTCCGGAAATATTGTGTGTTGGGTGGTGGAACTCAACGCCTCGACACCAGGCTAAGGAAATGATAATATAAATTTAAATAAATGTTTCAGTTCCTCGGTCCACATCCAGTCGCGTTTACAGTCACACACTTTTATCCCTGCGCCACGACTGGCCTCTGAATAAAAGTATTATACAATAAGAAAATATACCTATTGCTTTGTAAATAGGTATTTCTATGAAGTTATTGGTGATTTTAACGCTATTATATGAGGTTTCCTATTGTAAAAAATAATATTTCGTCCATATATATATATATATACGATTTTGTTCCTTGAACAAGTTTCAATAATGCCAAGATGGCGACAAACAATAATGTAGGACTACTTTTCTTTGACATCAAAGTAACTGTTGTAATACAAATTTTGTGTATATTAACAAAAGCTTCAAACGGGTATTTATATTTAAATTATTAGATTTAACGGTTTCATTTGTACTTCCTACATATAAAAAATATTTAGGTAACATTTTTAGCTATAATTTTTAAGTAGTGTGGGCTTCAATCCACTGTAGGGGGATGTTTAATTTGATGAGTTAAATGTTGGATAAGTGTCAACACTCACTAAGCTTCGTTTATATTGTGAGTAAGGGTAAATGTACCTAGAGATTGAATTAATTATATTAATAATAAAAAATAAAGATCATTTACAATGAAAATAAATGGAAAGGGTACTAATTAAATTTATTTCTCTACACTATATTATAGAATTTTTATATGCATTCAAGTCTTGAACAGAGTTATCTGATTCGAAAATTTAAATATTCTATGAGGTTTAAGCGTAATTTCCTTATATTATTCGTACACATGTAGGTACAGTGTGTAAAAAATATAAAGTGGTGGGATCTAATTCAAATCCAACATATCTATTAAGATTACGCTATAACTATAGACAGTTAGTCAGAAGATTACATTATAACTAGTTCGAATCTAACAAATGAGAATGTCTAATTCTCATTTGTTAGATTCGAACTCACAACCATTGGCCTTAGCAACACACACAGTGGTCTTATGTTGTTGTTATTTTATATGAAACTTTAATAAGTATTTAATGTACTGTACTAAGTATTTTCGGTGCTATTGTAGTAGTTACTTTAAAACGATAAACAAAAATCCTCTGTCCAGTACATTGGCGTTTCCTTTCACAGCCTAGGCAACTTTCTCAACTTGTATTGAAAGACCTAGACATTAATTGTCGAAAACCTGATTGCAGATAACGTTTTATATTATTTATTGGAAATGGTTTCACGCGAGTGAAATTTGATTACTTTTAATTATTCTAATACAGGTTCAAAATGTTAAACCTGAACTTTTGTATTATTTTACAAAACCTATGTTTAAAAGTAACACAAAAAAAGAAAAAAGTTACGATATTATAATATGATAAAACCACTAATTTAATGCATAAAAAAATTAATAAATAAGAAAATATTGAATAAGTTACTAAATTAATTAATAAAAAAATAGTTTATTGACAGCTGTTTTATTTTCCTAAGAATTCAGAGCTTATTCAATTGTTTCGGCATATTATTTATATTTTCTATATTGATTGGATCCAAAACATTATTATTATATGAACAATTATTACATTATTATTATAGAACTATTTGTGGTTGATTGAACTTAAATCTTTTTACAGCCAGACCCTATAAACGCTATAGAACGATCATTGCAGCAACCCTGAACTTGGCCTATATTCTCACGGACAGGATACAGGGACAGGATACAAAAGAATTAAGCACAATAAAACGTCGTTAACAGTTGTGTAATAAATGGTAAACATAGAGTTATGCAAGCATTTCTGTCTGTAAATGTGTAGTTTGCTTGAAGGGGTTCATCTGCGTGACGTTTATTGGCAGTAAAACAGTTAAAATATATATAAATACTATTACTTGCTGTAAATTTCAATAGTTAAATACTATCAACATAAAGTCGCTATTTTTGGATAACAATTATCCAGATTTCCTGTCGATGTGGAAATTTTAGTGAGCCGCAAGTCACAACTCACAAGACGTATCTGTTCGAAAAATATTTAATAACCGGTGAAATATAAAGCTAAAAAGGTTAATAAATAGTAAAAGGTTAATCGAGTGAAATTAATTAAAAATCGATTCGTACGTGCCAGTACAGAAAATCACTTCGCTAATGTCACGTTGTATGGGGAAGTGACGTGACGTTAAAATTAATTTACTTCGCTGTTCTATCACTGTCACACAATCTGCTCAATACTGCCTGTATTCTGTCATCAGACCCATTCATAATTTATATACCTACTAGAATTTAAGAATATTTTGAAAAAATGTTACTAAAGTATTTCGTTTTTAGTGAATGATTTTTTTAGTATGCTGATTTTACAGTGCCATTTAAATTTTAAAAGAACATTTAAATTAAAAAAATATATTTATTATTAATTGCAAAAGGAACCTTGTGTGTGTGAATAATCTGTTATAAAATATTCCTCGACGTTGTTTAAATGTTATATTAGTGTATATTATAATAAATAAAAAAATAAATAACTATAAGCATATAAAAGTGACATATATCTAAGTAATTCGAAACACGGGTCGCGTTACAACAATGCTGCGTCTTGCAGTATATGCATTCCTTTAATATTAAAGTCGCCATGCGCAGAAGCGAACATACGTACGTAAGTATCATATTGCAGAACAACGCGGTAAAAATCGCGGTTTATTTTAGAGAGTAACCTCATTTCTGAGCGCTCGGCGAAAGTAAGAACGGATTCGCCCACTCCCAACACTATAGGCACCTAGACATATAAACAAATATTACAGCCTTACGAACGAAAACTTACCGTGAAAACTTCAGTGTAAACGACACTTTTTGGGATGAAAATAGTATCCGACACAATAACAAACACAAGACCGAACGCTATGGCGCGGAAACCGCGCGAACCGATTACCGATATTTGGATGTTTTTAACAGCATTTGTACCGAATCGCGATTAAAATTAAGAAATTGGATTATTTTTATGGGATTGATTGGGGGGTTGAAAGAGTTACTGACATTATATGCGGCAACGTGAGGGAGCGCGGAGCGTGCGCAGTGGTGGCCGGGGCGACACTGCCGGCGGCCGGCAGGCGGCGCTGCGGACGCTACTTATTGATAAAAGCGCAAAGGGCAGCCCTGGGATGAGGAGATGCAACGTTTTCAGCACCGGTGACCTTGAACTCCTCTATCTGATATTAGATAACTGCATAAATAAGTACGGTCTCGTGATGTTTGATTATGGCGAGCCATGTTCTAAACTGTGTTAGTCCATACGGGCGGAAAACGCTAGTATTGCTGTTGTTGTATTTTCCAAATGATAAATAATATAAGAAAAATGTTCATAGAATCGACAAATATAATTATAGAACTTTAAAGTATCTACTTGAAAATGTTTATTTGAAATTTTGTTGTTATTTTAATATTACCTTAAAAGTTTTTGCTAATTCAAATTAGTGGTGATAAATCAACTTTTTTGATAGTTCTTGCATTGTCTCTCATTTTGAATGAAAAATTTATACATACAAATTAATATTTTAATGAGGTCATATTTTAAGTAGATTGTTTTACAAGTAGTGAAAAAACACTGAATGCAAAATAAAAGATATTGTAGGTATGGGCGAAAAAGTGTATGTCGACATAATAAAATATTTACTATATTATCCGTAACTACATGTAAGCATGTACACTAACAAATAACTATTACAGCGCTACATAGAGTATACCGAATATGTTTTTCTATCTTGACTTAATAACTAATGATAAATATTATATGTTTTTGCGCTCGATATTTCACGTTCTGGATCTAATAATCTTTTGGCATATTTATATGTATATAAAATTGAAATGTATATACGTAACAGAATAACCAAACATTTTGCAGCGATACTACTTCGGTACAATGTGAGCGGACTCTTGCTGCAGGCTGTAGGGTCTCATTACAGAGATCACTCAGCCTGGGTGCGAGTTCGAGCTGGTATGTCACCCTGGTTTGACATCCAATCTGGTGATAAGCAAGGATGTGCCATGTCAGCTTGAGCATTTAAGTTATATGTCAAAACAAATTTATTGTGCCCAACTTCCATGGTATGCAGGTCCCTGGGCACCTTATTATTTATTAGGTGTCCAGGGTTTCGTCTCGGAACTTGGGGCTGTAACATCAAACCAATTCGATGGTACCATATTATTTTATGGTTACTTGATCTATATACTAATCTATTAAATATAAATCTCGAATTCATTTATATATAATAGATTTAGATGTAGGTACAATTTAAAAGCCTTTTAAAGATCGACAGTAGTAGTTAAACTGAAAAAAAACTTATTAACATTGTTATATTATACAATATATAAAGTAAATAAAAAATAAGGAATCTTCATTGTTTATCAGATCAAGCTAAGTTGACATCTCCGTCGCTCAAATAAATAAACCGTTAAAGGCTTAACACGACTAGTTGAAGGATCAAGGACTGTCAGAGGATGACTGGCTTGAATATTCATTCATTCATTCACAAAAGATAATAATCTTTTGAAACGTGACGTGAATTGAAATGTGTTATAATTATCTAAGTAAGTTTGTAATATTGAATGTTCCTAATAACTACTATATTTTTTATATATACATGTAGCTAAATTATACATTAGAGTGTACATATGAAATCAGGAAATTCTGGAAATTAATGATTCTGGTGTATATTACGGATATTTATTTCGACATTGGGTTTTAGGCAGTGAATCTAAATGTCACATTTTTAGGCTGGTAGTATACTATTTTTTTATTGCGGCGTGTATCATGAGGACATTTTTGATATTTTTAAGTTTATTAATTTAAATTTCAATTTCTATGAAAAAGTTACATTAGTATCTAATCAAGGTAATAGAAATGAAAGATTTAAGAAAATAAAACGATTAATTAATATACTACTTTTAAGGTAACTTTTTTACAATTATTTAAAAAGAATAAATTTTACCGATAAATTTTCATCAAAATACCAAAAGTTAAGACATTGAAAATAAATATTATTGAATGTTTACAGATACTTTGTTTTTGTTTACAGAATTTCTATTCTTCAACAAAAAATACAGTCAAATGTTGAAACTTTATATCTGATTCAAAGGTACCAATTATACCTAATTTTATGTTTATTTTTGAAAAGAAATCTAGAAGTAAATTTTAGCCTCGTGAAGATCAAGTTTGATAATAAAGTTACTTTGATAATAATTAAAAAGTAAGTTAAATGTATTTGCATAACGGACCCATTCTCTAGAAACTCAGGTGATTAACAATTAACATTCACCGTATTGCTTCTGGATATTGTTTCTTTATGTAAACTTCCTCGTTTAATTATAATATTAGTTAGTCCTTTGTTACTGTTACTGGTTTGAGTATCATGATAAAAAAGTTTCAATTGTTTAAATATGATATTTATTTAGAAAGTGTTTTTTTTATCTTACCTATCTTTATTGTAATAAACTGTATAACGTTTAGTTCTGTTTTAAAAATTAATTTCGTTATAGCTGAGAAAAGAATGAGAAAATTTAGAAAGGAAAAATTTAAACTAAGCACAAAAAGTCATTTTTTAAATGTTTAGAAATATAAAAACATTTAAAAAATGACTGTTTGTGGATAGCTCCTGCGTTTCTCTGAAACGTAAATTCATTTGTAACATGTAACACTTAGTTTTAACCGATATCCTGAAAAAGGCACGAATATATTTTTTATTTTCTGTATCCCACGCAAAGCAAGGTTTTTACCTTTTGCGTTTATTTCAAGCAAGCGGAATTTGGAACTTAGTGCTAAGACACTCTGTTCCTATTACGACATATCCGTTCCCCACTTTCTACTGAGTTCTGGAGACATTGGATGTTGAATGTATCATCTCGACGCCATCTTGTTGCCAGAGCGAAGAAATGAAAATATTTGATTATCTCGAGTGGGAATTGAATCTACAACCTGTCACGTTCTCCATGAATAAGAAAAATAAAAAAAAAATAATGTATGTTGAAATTGACTTCAAATAAGATAATTTTTTAGAAACTTTCAACGATTTTTCAAGTTATGCTGTCATCGCGACTGCAAATCTTTAAAAGAATGTATCTACGAGAAGGCGGTCTCACCTCCTGACCTTGAAAAGTCGTAGTTTGTCGTTCTTATCCTCCCACCCAGACCCCCATTCCCAGTCCCCCATCCCCATTCCAATATCTTAAGACTTGTCTCCTGGATTACGCTCAGAATACTATTTTCGTTACAAAGATAAAACGTAGTACCTATATTTTTATTTTAAAACTGGTTTATACTCATAAAATCTTCTTATAAGCTTTAATACACTAAACAAAACAAGAAACACAAATAAAGAATGTCAAAAAGGTGGCGAAGCTTAATAAAATTATCAAATGCTACGTCAAAAGGCGGTTAGCAGACAAAGTTTGGAAGAAAAAAACGACAACGATCCCAAAAGGAGAACTCGAAGACATTCGAACGACGTAATTAATTACTATTAAAATGAAACCCAGTCCGAGATTACTCTGACTTATTTATAGCTCGGCATGATTTTTAAGGCTTTATGGTTTTTTTTTCCTGTGGAAAGAGAATCTATAATCAATCATACATGTTTAAATATTCTTAAGTAGGTATTTAAGGTTGAAATGGAGGCATTATTTGTTTTTTTCTAATCCTCCGGCATCTTCGAGGTAGGTATAATTAGAGATATGAGAAGTGAATTCTGCATGATTGACCATTCTTCAGTGATTCTATTAGGTTTTTAAAAAGACAGATTATTTTGTCAATTCGTATGTATATATAATATTTAAATTGCAGAAATTGGGTTAGTATAGTTATATTTCTTTGTCTGGTTAGGCTAGTTATATTTCTTTAGCTGTATACTGCGCCCACACATTCTCACAAATAGTAAAGGAAACAGAGGGAACCTAGGAACTTAGCGTTAACACACTTCTATTCGCCGTATCCAACTTTACGCCGAATACTAGAGGCAATTCTTGTTGAGTGGCGGAACTCAACGCTGCGCTTTGCCTCCTTACCAGAGCGAAGAAATAAAAATATTAAATATTTCATTTTCCTCGAGCAGAAATCCAACCCGTAACTTTTCGTCCTTGCGCCACAATAAGCTACTAGTTATAAAAATATGTTTACAAATTCTGGATTAGGAAATCTAAGAGCATCTTGAATTTTCTACAGGTATTGTAATTGATTCATGAGTTTATAACATGGTGGCATTTCTAAAAATGTTTTTATATTGTTACTACAATACAATATATGAAAACAAAAAACCTTAAAGCGGCATTTTTTTAAAACTTTTTTTATAAACTATTTAAATAATACGAGTGCAGTTTAAATTAAAGGAAAACCCTTTTAGCAATTATACCTACAACGTAAAGTCAATTTTAAATTGGAGCTCAAAACTTTAAGGTTATTTCCATATGTGGTCAGGGACAAGACATACCAGATAATTTGTCAGTCTCGTGGTGCGTCCACATATTTCGGATAGATTAATATGTGTGACTTTAAAATTTATGTGAACAGGACAAATGAAAATTCCATTCCATTCCTTTCCAATTGGAAATTCTACAAAAAATAAAGTTTCTTATATTAATGAAAAATTCGTAAAACACATTCATTGGAATCATTTTGTTTTGCAAATAATTTTAAGATTAAATAGTGAAAATATTTAATGTTAAAGTAATTTGCAAATTGGTTCTGCATCAATTGGGAGTACGGGTTGTCTAACTCTAGGAACAGATATAGGCAATTCCTTCCAACATAGTTCAGAGGCCGGCATGGCTATGGGCTTGGGGCTTTTCCCCTACTCAAAGAAACAAACTCACTAATAGTATAAATAATATAATTTTTACTTAAAAACTATTGTAATTAGTAAACTAAGCTAAAACTTCTTCCATACGTCATACAAATAATCCTGCCAAATCGTAAAGCATAAAATATATGTGCATTATTTAGTTACGTTCCGTATATGTTAAATTAACGTTCATTTTCAACGGATAAACGTACAAACGACCATTAAGATAATTTATTAGCACATTTCTCTCAAACGTTTCAAAACGTGCAACAAAAACATCGTTTAACGACACGCGTATAATAGCGGTACTTACGGAGGCAAATAGAAAAGATTCAAAGTAAAACATGGGATTTTCCACGTTATTTAATATATGGAAAAAAACGTATTTTATATAATTGCATCAAGCAAAATTGTTTTGCATTTGCTAAGAATAACAGAGATATACAGACATAGATATACAGAAATATAGTGAACTTAAAATGTTGTGATATAATCTAGAGATATATAATGACAAAATATCAGATTCAAGTATTAAAAAATAAATAATAGACAAATATTTATATGTTAATTTTCGACATCATATACTCTGTAAATGTAATAACTAAACTCCATTTTCGCTCTGTCCTCCAGCAAAATAGATATACATAATTTTTTTAGCCTAGGCGATGCAGAAATAAGCATAGTATAAATAATGCAGAATGGCAGGTACTAGCGAGGATGTCACCGTGAGAATAAAGAAGGTGATTGGATAACTGGTTTGGATACGTAGAACATTAAATGAGTGATGAAAGAATGGCAAAAAAGATTTATTATGGAAAAGAGAGCGGTAAGAGAGATAGAGGGAGACCTCGATTGACCTTCGAAATAATAATAGCAATGATACTGGAGGAAGGTCACGTAAAAGCATGAAGAGGGCATGTATGAAGAGGTTGATGACAGTGGACGAGGTGAAAGAGGTATGTA
>DWAP01003858.1:0-11544 GCA_018230625.1 Heliconius eleuchia
TATATATATATATATATATATATATATATATATATATATATAAATATATGTATATGTATTCTATAATAACATTATAAAGGTGAAAAATTTGTTTGGTTTATCATCCTAATCTGAAGAACTACAGGTCCAAATTGAAAAAATAATTTTGTTGGACTGTCTTTTTATTAAGTAATATTATTGGTTATATTACACCTCTAAACAGCAGGGAATAGCTTCTAAGAGTATGAAGCATAATTCTTTATTATTTATTTTCGATCAAGTGGGTAAAGCCACAGATAAACCCAGTCTTGTATACATGGTTAAGGTCATCAATCCAAGATTCCCCAGATTTGTTCAAGCTTAGGAGTACAGGTGATGTCCCGAAAAAGTTTTAATAAGAGTGAAACTCAGACATTCAATTAATGATCAGCATAGGATTTTTGGAAATAAGTCAGCTAGTACCAAATATACCTTGATATATTCTATGTTGTTTATAAATTCATGTAGTTTATTTAATTTAATTATAAATACAACCATATAAATTGTATTTCTGCCTAAATAGTAAAGTATTTCTAATATTTTTTTTCTAAATAAAAAAAAAGTTTTTGTTAGACACAAGTACTTGAGCTAATGGGAGCCCTACACACAATACATTTGCCAAAATTGAATATGCAATTACTGTCTTAATTATTTATTGATAACTTAAAAACATATATTAAAACAACATTAACATTATTTATCAGTTGTATTGTCTTTGGTATTTTAAGTTATGACAACTTAACTTTCAGTGTTTTTTTTTCATTTTAATTATTGAAAATTCATAAAATTTTATTATTTAATTGTTTTAAAGTATTGTGTTTATTAATAATTATGATTTATTAAACATTTTTGAGGAAGATCTTAATACTTTTTTTTCATACTAAAACATAACCTAGCGACCAACAATAAAATTACCATGAATGACACTATTCTAGTACTTAAAGTTTAAACTATTATTGATGTAAGAAAGTAAATTAAATATAACTTTATTTATGTCATATTAGGTTATTTATCATCTTTCAAAAAAAATACTTTGCAAATGTCAAGGAAAAATCCTTGAAAAAGAAATATCAGTCATAAAATAACCTAAAAAATATAAGCATTATCTCAATAGTTAATATGAGCTATAAAGAGTTTTAAAAATAATCCTAAAGAAGAAAATTTTTCCCTACATACCATATTAGTCATGATAACCTACAAAAAGAAAAAAAAAACATTTCTAAGAAACAAATAGAAAATAGGATATCCATTTTAACTAACTTAACAATACAAAAAAAATATATAGTTTTAAAGTCTTATTTAAAAAACAATAAAAAACATATATAATACTCACAAACCTGAGCTAGCAATCTCTGAGTTCTTATCAATTACAGTTTATGAATAACCACATTTTCCATTTGTTTCCACGTTTCGATATTTACCTGTGCGTACCAATAGCCCATTCCCTGTTGATACGCATAGGGGTACTGGGTTTGTGCTCCCATGGGCGCTGGTGCGGCCGGAGGGTTGGTCGTACTCTGCAATAAATAAACAAAATGTTATTTATTTAATAAACATTATTTAATGTTTTTTTTTGTTTTAGTTTCATGCTGTATCCTCAAAACAGCATGGTAGGCCAAGAGAACCTAGTGTAAAGACACTAACTTCCCAGACACTGATCAATTTTCAAAAACATTTAGTCTTAAGTGTGGGTTACTCAATTGCAGCACTTTGTCTAGATACCAGAGTTAGGAAAAGAAAACAATTATTAACCCTGAGTGGCAATCAAACCTACAAACATGTTTACAGTCAGTCACATAGTCTCAATATGTGATCATAAAAAATATTTATTTAATGATTTCTTCATAATAACCTGGTTTTCACTTCCACCATTTTCTTTACCCCAGAAACATTTGACTGTGTGCCCACTAATTTCAGTATTATGTGTGGCTTCTATAGCGTGTGCTGCCGCTTCCTTTGTTGTGAACCTAATAAAAGCATATCCTTTGTCCCTGAATACTCTTATGTCCTGTATTTGACCAAATTGTGAAAATGTATTCTGCATTAAGTCCTCAGTTATAATATTGCTAGTAAAACCTCCACAATATACAGTTGTATTTGTTGGTGAGCTTTGATTGTACACCTCGTCAAAAGTCGGTTGTTTGGCTCTCTTGCTACTTGGTGCTCCTTCGTTAGGTCCTTTAGTCGGCGGTTTGCGTGTAGACCAATTAGTACGTATAGACCGTGATCCCAACCACTGGCCGTTCATAGCCTGGATTGCCGATTCGGCATCTGCTTTTTTTACAAACGAAACGAAGGCGTATCCTTTTGATTTAAGTGTTTGTGGGTCACGTACTATTCGACAGTTTGATATCTCACCAAACGGTGCGAAGGCCTCGCGGAGTATGTGAGTCTCTATTTCTGGTGACAGATCTCCAACAAATATGTGGTGGTGATTGCTCGTGTCCGTCTTCGGCTGATTGCCTGGACTCGTAGCCCAGTTAACCTTCATTTCCTTGTCAAGGAACACTCGCTTGTTCATGGCGGCCAGGGCCGTAGCCGCCGCCGTGTGATTTGTGAATTCAAGGAAAGCATAAGGGTCGTTGCCTGGCTCACGAATAATTTTACAGCCTTTAACTTCCCCTATCTGTCCGAACAACGCGCATAGGAAATCTTCTGTCACACTCGCGTCTAAATTACCGACGTAGAGAGTTTTCGGGTGGCTTTCGTCGCCCATATTAGCTTATATCGCAATCTAGCGGTTACTCTATTACGACTATGAACACTAATATTGAAAATACACACTAATCAACGTGTTATTTCATCACATTAAACATTGGATGACGGATAAAAGAAAGAAAAATGTCGCAAACAGCGCCTAGAACTTCTCGAAAGACGTTGCTGTTGACTCGTGAAACGTTCACTTTTCGGAAACAAACGCATCTATAGACGAATTTCCGGTGGAATCATTTTGAAAATATGGAGGGAAAAAATAAGTGCTGTCAAATAAATTATTACAAATATCAAGTCTATTAATCGCTTATTGAGAAAATTAATTAATGCAAAATTACTAAAATATATTTCAAAACTAATGCACAAGTAAATTTTGAGTAAATTATTATTTTGTACCATAAGCAATATAGATGTGCACATATAGACAAAAAAGTTATCTTTTCCGGAAATAGGTGTCTTTTTGAAAGTTTATGAATCATCACAAACATTTTTCGTTTACAAATTCTTTTACCAAATACGATGATGCGATTGGTTAAATTAAAATTGCGAAATATATTGACTAATCGCTTACTGTTTAGTGTGTGACTATAGTTTTTTTTATTTTCTACGCCTTATTTTTCCAATTGCGTTTTTGTTATAGTGCATGTTTTAATTTTCCTTACATATGTATGTTTCCAAAATTGAAATAAAACATAAACTTATTAACTATAAAAACCTTAGTGCCTTAATATCATAATAGATATACGTATATTTATAAAAATATTTTATTTCACATACGACACCTAAAAGAAGATTTAAGATAAATTTGCACCTAAGGTTACCGTACCTATTGTAAAAATAAAAAAAAATATGCATTATGTTTTTTAAGGCAAAAATAATGGTGATTTTTAACCCTTGAAATAAGCTAATAATGTTTAATTATATTTTAAGATCCAAAACGTAATTTTTTACATCACAACTTAAAGATACTTTCGTTACCTGTTCAAAGTAACTGAACATGTCATTGAAGATTTTTTGACAGGTTTCTGATTGACGACAGCAAATAATGATAGGTCGTCGTACGAATTAAATGTTTTCAATATCTTTACAAACATCACTTAAAAATGTATATTTTATACAAATAATTCAAATTACTCTAAGAGTTCTTGCTCTCTTCTGATATCTTCATATACTTTTCGTTAATACTTACTGTGTGAGGTACCGCTAGTGAAGTACACGTATGCAGTGAATCTGGTGTATAACGTGATTTTTTTGTAATATTTCGGCTGAAATGACGTGAGATCTGTATTAAACTATCAAGTAAAATTTTGTTACAATGCTGCCACTTACACAAAAAGATACGCGAATGTCAAGGGGCCTAATTAGTGGTATCCTAGAAAAATTTCAAAATTGGCTTAGGTTAATTTTTTCCGATACAAATTCCAAAAATCTATTCCTTTTCCTTCTTCTTAATTTATCCTTCGCATTTGTTGAGTTATTTTATGGCGTTTGGACGAACAGCTTAGGTAACACTTTAAAAATTCGTAACTTTATTTAGATTTCAGCTATTTTATAATTATGGTTCTTACTATTTATTTATTATTGTAGGTCTTATTTCTGATGCATTCCATATGTTCTTTGATTGCACTGGATTGGTAGCTGGACTGGCTGCATCATTAGTGTCTAAATGGAGAGCCAATGAACGCTACTCTTATGGATATGCAAGAGCTGAAGTGTTAGCTGGCTTTGTGAATGGACTTTTCTTATTATTTATATCTTTTTTTATAATGAAAGAAGCAGTGGAAAGAGCGATAGAACCACCAGAAGTAAGTTAATTTAGTTCTATTAAATATATTTTATTAGTAAAGAAAAATATATCAAGTAAATTAATATATATAAAAGTTCATTTATTGAGTGAGTGACTGACAGACACTCCTAATATCAGGCTATAAACAACTACTCATATCAAGTTTATTATAGGTTAAAGCAGCTGCTATATTTATAAAATATCTTATCTAAGCTGCTGTATCTAGATTATTAGAAAATTTTATTAATATTATAGCCGAAAGATAATAAATTGTCCCTGTTATTTATTTAATATTTAACATATTTAATATATAATCAAACATTAGGGCAGTCGTTGTTCAGGGGCATAAATATTTCATTTTGATTTTGAGAAAATGAAATATTTAATATTTTTAATTCTTTGCTCTGGTGTTGAGGCAAAGCACATTGTACAGTTCTGCCACTCAACACGCAATGCTTCTAAAACACTAAAATCCCTTTGGCTATCCTGCTGCATGCAGTACACAGTATGAAGCTGAAAAAAATTATACACTAAAAAAGAAAAACATATGGCCTGCTATGGGTCCCTTCAATGCTTCACTCACACTCCTATATTTTAGTACCAATATTTTTCTTAATCTTCTCTTAATTTTTGAAGCCTACACTTGTGAGGTCTTTGGTATTCCCATCAAGCCACCTAAGCTCAGGTCTTCTAATCCTCAGTTTACCATCTTTTTTATCATATACCGTTGTGAATATTTTATTCTTTTGTATTTAATGTGCTTATTTTGATGACTATTAAGTGCTTGCATAGATGGTTATTCAACATGCTTAATACCACCAGCATAGCGAGACTCATCCCTTACTGAGGATATGGGTTGAGTCTCACTATATTCAAGTTTCTCATTATTTTAGAAATTTTGTCTGAAATACATAAATTATATTCAAACCCACATAGTATTTCTTCATTACAAATATATAGATAGTATGTGCTAATATAACTAAAATAATTTGACATGTAATGTAATATGATCAAAAGATTCAAATATAGTTTTTTTTTCAAATTTATTTAAGAAAATAATAATATAAGAATTTAGAACGTGTCAATAATATCTTAAAATCTGTATTACAACACCCAACTAACTATAAATGTAATAATTGTTCATTTTATTGCCTACAATCGAAATCTTATTCTGTCACGTAATTTTAACTACATTATCTTATTAAACTGACAATAATTAAAGAAACTTTCTACTCGGGCGTATTGTCGTAATTGTATCTCGATTGTTACGGTCAACGATCGAGCACGTAGGTATTTTTCGATCACTTTGTTGACATTTTCTCAGTATCTCGTGGTGTAATCCACTAACAGGAAGAAATCGTAATTTTAAAAACTTATGGTCTTACGCACTTCTCAAATCTCGCACACTCAAACAACCTAGTTTTAAGAAGCTGTATTGAATTTTTCCGCTCAATTTTCGACGTAGCGTGTTAAGTTACGAAATCCAACGCCAGGCCTATCTTGGCGCGGCAATGCAAATAACTTAAACGTTACACATAAATCACTCTCCCAAAAGGAGATTCAAACTACAAAGTACCACAGCTCGAGGATGGTCAAAATAAATTGTAATTTCAATTAATTTCAGGTAAAACACGAACGCTTGCTCGTTGTGTCGATCCTTGGATTCCTAGTCAATCTAATAGGTATATACGCGTTCCACCACGGACATGGGCACGGGCACGGCGGGCACGGACACTCACACGGCCACGGCCATTCACACAACCACAACCACGGGCACTCACACGATGAAATAGAGGCTCCTACTGGAGCTGGGTCAGCTATCATGCGTGGAGTGTACCTCCACGTCATGGCAGATACTCTAGGATCAGTAGGCGTGATCATTTCTGCCATTCTGATGCAAATGTTCGGGTGGATGCGAGCAGATCCAATTTGTTCGATGGCTATAGCGATACTTATAGGGATCAGTGTGTTCCCATTAGTCTTGGACTCGGGTGGTGTTCTCATGCAACGTACTCCAATATCTATAGAACGGTCACTTCCTAACTTATACACGAGGGTGATGGGCCTGGCTGGTGTCCACGCGGTCCAGGAACCACATTTCTGGACGCTATGCAGCGATGTTCACGTCGGTGCGATTAAAATAGAAGTCGCCAGGGAAGTTGACCCAAGGTATGTTACGGAGCAAGCGGCCAGGATATTCAGGGAAGCCGGCGTTAAGCATTTAACCGTCCAGCTGGACTATTCACCTCTTTAAACATAAACCATAAACACAAATGTACATACCCACAAAGTGGACTTTTATTGTATATAAGGCGAGTTATTTAATATCGTGCGCAAACTATCCTTCGTTGCTAATATGATGTGTTTGTGTAAATTGCAATGTAAAGACTCTAAAGCAAAATATAGGATTAACTGTAATTTGAAGTTTTTTGTCTAATTATTCTGATGTTTCACAGAAATATTATAAGATAAAGATAGGTTTTAAAAGAAAAATGTTTTTAGACTTCATATTGGCCAATGATATTTCAAGATATACATTAATGTAATTATTAATGAAAATATCTAAAAGTAAATAAATTGTAATTTCAATAAAAAAATTGAGTACATTAAAAAAAATCTATTGAATTTTATGTGACGCAAGCTTCCTTCCTTTTTATCTTTATACAAATTGGAATATAAGTAGTATTAGATGTATTTTGAATTTACTTTATAATTTTTTTATTGATATTTTTATTATTTTCTATTATTTTTATAATTTATTAAAATTGTATTAAACTGGAAATTTTAATGACATTCCTATAAACATTAATATAGCATTATATATTTTATATACTCATTTTTTTATATTTGTATAGATATATTTAAAAAACATTACAACTACACAGCATATATAAAATGTTACCAGGTTGTATTACCAATACAATCTATAATTAGAGTTTCACCTTTTTCCAACATCTCTCTAATATAAACCAATTTTAAAAAGGATATGTATTAAATAATAATATATAATTTAAAACTTCTAATTTTCTTATCAAAAAAATGGGGCAATTTGCAGTTCACTTATGTATTTTTTATATATGTATGTGATAACGAAATTATTAAAGTAACAATAAATTTATGAAAAACAGCGATACAGGCAACCCACCTACAAACAACATATGTTCTATTCAATGGGTTAGTGAATTATATGAGAATAAAAAAAATAATTTAAATAGTTTTTTTATTTAATCTCTTCATATTGATTCTTCAAATTCATTATATTAATTAAATATGTAACCTATTATGAATATTCTTAAACTATATATATGGTATTTGAAATTTACTTCTGTAAATTATTGAATCTATGTTAACGCCATAGCCATAATTAGATTTAGGAAGAAAATATTTAAAAGTAAGAAATCGAAATCAAATCTGCACAGGCGTCTACACCTAACTTCCAAAGACATTCTAGAAATTGTTTTCCAGCAGAACTACCATTTCTTACCGTTCGGCAGGCAGTTCTACTTAGAATAACTGGCAATAAATTTAAGTTGCTTATTTAAAATATGTCAATTTGATTATTTAAAAGTGATGACTTGCAAGACTTTTATTACTTTTAAATAATATTGAATTTGAATTCGTGAACTTGGGAGTTTATGTATTTATAACGTGAACTGTCTCAAATTGAAACGCTTGACAACAAAAAATCTTGATTTATCGGAATAAATCAAGATTTTTAGATTTTTCTAAAATATATTTTTTTAATAATTTTTGCATTATTACTTACCAAGTCATTTGATAGTAACATATATTGTAGATGTTTTTTTTTATTTATATTGGACAAATCAAGGCATTTATGTAATACAATAAAAATAAAACAAAATATGATTGTTTTTTTAATAAATTGTTTCTTTACATCCTTAGCGATGAAACACATTCATATACATACAAACATTTATTTAAATAATAAATTTGTTAAGTAAACGAAAAATTATATTTATTTATTTTTCATAATACGTGACGGTGCACGAGATCTGAACTGATTTAATCACACTGGATTAATGTGATGCAAAATTGAAAAATATTTTTTTTATATGATAAAAAAAACTATTATGGAACTTAAGGCTATAAAAACATTACGAGTATTTTTTACGATAAAATATAATTTTTCTTCTAATCGTATCCAAAACTTGTTAAAAATACATCATAAATTAATATACTAAAGGCATTTATTACACAATAATTCCTATGAAAAAACAAAAAAAAAATCAAGCAAAAAAAACTTAAGCATTTGTGCTATTAAAAATTAAAAAAAAAATCCAGTGTGACTAGATCCGTGTGTTAAATATATATAAAAAATGAAATGTTACTCAATAAGTTTTTTGGCTTTGAAATATCTGCGTAGGTATAACACCTGCCACGTGGCCAGTCCCAAAAGGCACACCATAGAGAATACACTGAAAAACAACACTCGATTGTTTGTAGATTCTGAAAAAAAAAGGATAATTAGCTTCTCGCTGTATCCCGCATATAGGAAGGTAAACAGGGGGAACCTAGTGTTAAGACACTTTCTCACACACTATACAATTCACGTGAAACACAAGAAACATCACATGTTGAGTGCAGCTCAACGCCGCTCTTTGTTGTAATGCAAGCAATGAAATGAAAATATTAAATAACGTATTCCTGCGACCGGCTAAGTGGAGAATATCACTGCGCCATGTCAGACTCAAGTTAAGGTTAATGTTTCTTCGTATGTATTTGTTAATATATTGAAGTAAGTTTTATACTATGTAAGGATTATTCATTTAGATGACATAAAATGTATATAAATTATAGAAAATCCTACACATCAAAAGGATTCATTTTAAATCCATCTGTGTATCTTAAATTATTGAAATAACTTAATTATTGATTTTGATCCACACTGAAAATAATGAATTATTTTCATTTCCCTGATCTGGTAGACAGAGCATAAAAAAAATAATGAGTGTCGCCTCTCAAAATGCAATGTCTCGAATGTGGGCGGAAACGTAAAATGGAGTGCCTTGACACTATAATAGTCTCGCAAGGTATTCCCTCTGCCTATCGTGCTATACGCGAGATAAATCATTAAGGTAATAAAAACAATCTAAGTTCTCATCCGTGAATACATCAGTATAATCAAGTAGGCGTCATTAAAGAAAGATTGGACTCTTTTAAATCTAGTTTTAAATAGTGTCCAACAAAAGGTAGGTAAGCACATTGAGTTTCTAGTGTAAGATATAAATAATAATAAAAAAAGTCACCATTAGTATCTCTCATTTCTTCTTCTCTCTTTCTCATTAGAGTAAAGTCTTGAACAATTGCTTCAGACAAATCTTCTAATCGTTTCAATTCAAGTTCCATGGGCTTCAGTTTTGCTGCTTCACCAATCTAAAAAAATAATCATTATTAAAAAAAATATAATAATAATAATAGTTGTGGGTTTGATTCCCACTTGGGGAAATGAAAATTAAATATTATAATTTTTTCGCTCTGGTAAAGAGACAAAGTGCGACGTTTTTTCGCCACTCAACACGCAATTCCTCCAGAATTTGGCGGAAACAGAGAAACGGAAGTGTCTACGTTACACTGATGTATAAGCTATATTACAGTAAGTTCATTACAACAAACATCCATTCTCACAATTTTTTACATTAATAATATTAAAGTAGGACGATGTACCTAGTACTATCACACAAAAACTCTGAATACTCCGTACTGGAAGGATTAACCATGAAGGTCATTTAAATTTTATTTTAATCAAAATTGATCTCCTTATCTAATATATTTAAAGAACATAAGTTTTTGTGGACAGAATATAAGTTTTCTTTATATGGGTGAGCATTATTTTCCTAAACAATATGCTGTATACAGCAGAGTAGCCACAGAGAACTTAGTGCTAAAATACTCCATTCTCTACTTTCCACTCGATTCTGAGATCTGCGTGTCGAATGGAAAAACTCAACGCCTCATTATATTTTAACCAA
This sequence comes from Heliconius eleuchia, assembly GCA_018230625.1. Taxonomy (NCBI): domain Eukaryota; kingdom Metazoa; phylum Arthropoda; class Insecta; order Lepidoptera; family Nymphalidae; genus Heliconius; species Heliconius eleuchia. Next base: position 10,507 of record DWAP01003858.1, read on the forward strand.
ACAAGACTTGTTTTTACAATTGATATGGATAATCAGATTTATGATAATACGGTCTATTTTTAAGTCACTATCACATCAATATAAATAGAAATGCATAAAAAACACATGCAAATGAAGGAAATTTAAAACATAATACACAAGCTTATTTTAATGTTAATTTAATGGTATGGTAAATTCAATGGTATAAGTCAAATACAGTATAGTTAACAAGTCGTGGCTGTTGCTGAAATTAGCTGTTGATGGTTGCGGAAATTTTAGTTTATGATTTTTTCTTCCTTTTGACTATTTTCTTCCCGAATTAATAATAAGTAAGAGTTCCGAAAACCTCACTCCAAGGCCATGCCTTGTTGACCATACTGTAATACAGTGTTATTTAAATCATCCTTCTATTTTAAAGTATATTAGCAAATAAAAATTGCTTAAAACAGAAAAATCTGTTTTGACGTAGCTCGAAAAGAATAAATAGATCAGTTGGCGTCAAGCACCTGGACAGTCAGTAGATGGGCAGTTTTGGGTCCAATGTATAAATTTTTATACATTTCTAACTATAACTGGCGTCAGTGCAGGTCCGTCCAACCAAAAAATTACGCTTTTTACATCGGAGAATAGAAACTGCCTAAAAATGATGAATATCATTTAACGGTCCTGCACAGACGACGTCATATTTCTTTTACTTGGTGTGTAACAACACTTAAAAAAAATAGATAAAAATTATATCTAACTCAATCAGCATTCACATTATATGTTAGATATGTTTTTAAAAAATCTAAGCTTTGATAGATACAAGCAAGCTTGTAGAAATTTTTACTAACAAAAATTACGCTTAAAAAAACTTTCACTTTTGTCTCAATAAGTTATCTTCTACCTTTAACAATTTGTTAAATCATACATATAAATCTCTTGTATGTCTGTATACAATGGATTTAATAGACTATTAAAGACATAAGTTATTGAGACCGGCCATTAATGTACTAGCATCATCTATATACATAAAAGGACTTGTTCTGACTGACTGAGGTAAGACGCACGCACAGCCGT
>DWAP01003859.1:0-11540 GCA_018230625.1 Heliconius eleuchia
TAACACTAGTTTCCCTCTGCCTACCCTGCTGTGTGCGGGATACAGCGTGAAGCTATATATATATGTTTTTATTAAATTTTAGATGGGACTGTGATAAGATTGCAATGTGTCTGTAAAGTATTTGTAGGTTCGATTTCCGTATTAGGAAACGCCAGTCTTTTAATAAAGAAGAGATTTGAACCTATTGTGTTGACACTCAATTATTTTCTTGCTACAACAGGGAGAGATGCATAAGATTTACATAATCATTTTAAGTTATTGTATAACTAACCTGGGCTGGGTGAGCTGCACGGGGCGTCCTGGCAGGTGTAGCAGGGGTCCTTCCCGTGGCTGCCGTCGAAGCTGAGGGTGAGGGTCGGCGCGAGGCTCGGCCGCGGACACAACTTACAGCCCCCATTATACTTCTCACATAGACACGCATCCCGATCCAAATTTTCCACTTTCAACTCGTTCAAACTGTACTTGTCGTACCTCTTCTCCAACGACGCAACTATTTTGCCCGACTCTTGGAGAAATTCGCAAGAACTTGGGCAAACGTGACATTTGTCCTCTATATTATGATTATCTGATACGGTGTCTTCGTTCGTGTCCAGTTGCATCTGGTAGCACCTGTCATCCTTCCTCTCGCTGTCGGTGCTGCCCGTCATGTATGACGTTAGAGTCACTTCGGATGAGGAGCGTACGGAGTTGTTCAGCTTGTATTTGGTCATTTTCTAGAAGTAGGTTTTGAATAGGGACGCGCGTGACATTATCGTCCCGATATTATCGAAGGCACCTTCGGGGGTCCAAGTTCACGATTTCGGAATACAGAGTCGCGTCGCCGTGTGCCACCAGCGAGAGCGCGCGGACGAATGGTACGACGACCGCGGCACTCGGCAAGTGACTTGTACACTTACAAGTTGCGAGCGTAACGTTAGAGGAAATTGTGCGAAATGACATAATTAATTCGCTGGAAAGGATTGCTTCGTGTTTGTTATATAATTTTTTTTTAATTTAATATTTTTATATTTTTTCGCTCTAGGGTCGAGGCAAAACGTAGCGTAGAGTCCTGTCACTTAACACGCAATGCATTCAGGAATCTTTCAGAGTTTGGCAGAAAGTGGAGAGTGGAGTTTCTAATCACTTGGTTCCCTCTGCCTGCCGCCTAAGCCTGCTACATACGAGCTAAAAAAGATATGTTTACAAATGTAAACGTTACTGTAGAGTTTACGCTGAAGCTTTTAAAATCTTTTTTCGATATAAAAATAGTGTTTTAAGGAAAGATGTCGTGCTCGTGGTACAGTTTAAAGTATTTACTGAACAGTAGTGAATTCGATTTTAGCTGGAAGTAATGAATTGTAAATACGAAATAAAATCATTTCACGTTCAGAAAAAACTTACATTCGTAACCAATTAAAGGAAGCCGAAGAGATTTGTTAAGTCTAATTATTTAGTATTTGTGTACAAAAACTGCGTCTGTTATAAATAGGGAACCTGTGACTGGTTACTATACATATACATGTTTATGTTTAAGCATTTATAAATACACTAAGTCTTATCTGTAAATTTGTTTTGAAACTGTATCCTGTTTTTGTATAGCCCCTAACATACCGGTATATACTAGCTGCATTACAGTATTTTGAATTTGAACCCGTATAGTGCGTGTAACCCGTGTAGTTTGAACTGTTATAGTGTCTTACTGCAAAAGTAACATTTTCGTTTCCATTCCCATTTCTACACTCTGATAAGAAGACAAAGTGCAGTATTGAGTTCCGCACAACTCGCGGAACCCAACAAGGTCAAATGAAAATATGAAATATTTCATTTTCTCAAGTGGAAATAGACCTCACACCCGTGGCGTTTTATGCACGCGTGTACTGGACTGGCGGCGTCGTGTTCCGCCATACGCCATAAACAGGGCTCACTGCCTGGAAAACGGAGATTTTCTAATGACCTTCTCTATGTACATAAATGATTCAAAATGTATATGAAGATAATTTAATAGGTATATAAGATATTGTTAAATATATGTGTATCTGGTGCTCTTCAAAAGTAATTGTAATTAGCATTACATTTAAATGCCACGTCTCATTATTAACGATTATTTTATCTAATTTATTTTAACATTTTATTATTATTTTGCTTTTATTCACAATTAAGCATGGATATTATTTATTAAAGTTTCTAGGTGAGCCCGGCGTTGAGTTCCGCACCGCTACTTCTCAAATTTTCTCTGTCTCCGTATATATACTATTTGTATGTGATATAAAATAAAGTAAATACTGTTTACTTTACAAAGTGCCGATTCAAAATTCAAATTCCGTTCCGTTCCGTTTGGCCGGTACCAGAGTGAGGAAATAAAATTTATTTATATTCCCGAGGTGATTAAACAAAAACAGAAATAACAATAAAATTATTTAAATATATATGTCGAATTCATATAATCTACATAATTAACATTTAAATATCACATTTGAAACAACGTATTGGACGGGAGACGTTCGTGTCTTGGCGACCCGAGAGTCGTAATCGTTGTGTGTTATCTTATAAACATTATTTATAAGATAACACACAGCAAGGTAGGCAGAGGGAACCTAGTGTTAAGACACTCCGTTTCCCACTCTCCGCCGAGTTCTTGAGGCATTGCGTGTTATGTGGCGGAACTCAACGCCGCGCCTAGCCTCTAGACCAGAGCGAAGAAATGAAAATATAAATGCAAATAAATATTTCATTTCCCCGAATGGGGATCGAAACCGCAACCAGTCAATTTTACAGTCACACTTTGTGCCCCTGCGCCACGACTGGCCTCTTTAATTGAATGTTTTGCAAATTTGACTTTCTTAACAATAATTGCCTCTGAATCTCTAAAAGATTCGGTTACTCACGACCACAACGATAATAATATCTAACTAAGACACATCTCGACTCGAACCAAAGCATTATTCAATAAATATATATTTTAAACCTGTTCGGGGAATTGGGGTTCGTTTAGACATTTTGCCACTGCGCCACTATGGTCTCTGATATTTTAATATTAGTATGTAAAATTATATAGCCGATATCGCTCTATCGCACATCTATCTATGACACATTTTATGACGTGTCAAGTGGCGGAACTCAACGTCGTGCTTTGCCAGAGCAAAGAAATTAAAATATTAAATATTTAATTTCACCATCCACCTATCGCGCTTACAGTCGCAAGTTTAGCTTTCTGGATCACGAAAGGACAAATGTCATTAAATTGGCTAAAAATATAAAACAAAATTATTTGTCACTAAGATCAGTCGTAGATCATTTCTTCGCTCTAGTGTAGAGACTAAGCGCGGCGTTGAGTTCCGCAATTACGCAATGCATCCAGAAATACGCAATGCCTCCAGAACTCGGCGGAAAATGGGGGACGGAGTGTCTTAATACTAAGTTCCATCTGTCTATCCTGCTGTGTGCGGGATACAGCGTGAAGCTGATTCGGTTTGATTTCATTTAAGAAAAGGCGAGACCTCAAAATAATTGGACGATGCGTCTCATAAAAACAATATCTGAAAATACGTACATACACGTATAAATGCCTATTTTGCACAATATAACCTTGAATTACCGTTATAAGTATTTTGTCACGTTTATAATTTATTAAGATATAAAAATTTTATACTTTATTTTGCTTTACAGTTATTTGTATCAATAATAACTAAAAGTGCGAAGGTAAAGGTCGTGGGTTCGATTCCCTTCCTGAGAAATAAATTAGAGTAATACTCTCATTTGCTCCCTCTGGTAACGAGACAAAGCGCGATGTTGAGTTCCGCCACTCAACATACACACTGAGATACGACGGAAACTAGGGAATGGATTGATTCTAACACAAGGTTCCCTTTTCTTATCCTATGGTATAACAGTAGAAAACTAAAAATAATATATTATTAATATGTTTTTGTTATCTAACATGTATTTTTACTTAGTTACCATGAGCCCGGATAGCTCAGTCGGTAGAGCATTGGACTTTTAATCCAAGGGTCCAGGGTTCAAGTCCCTGTTCGGGCGTCTATCTTTTTAGTATTTAATTTTTGTTGTTACTACATATTTTTTTTTTATTTTGTTTGTATTTTTTTTATGTTGTTTTAAATTTTGTTCTTCAATATTATAACTTTATTAAAAATCTACTAAAGTTGACTACATAGAGTTTCAAGTTTAGATAAAAGTTACGTAAAGTTTTGAAAAAACAATAGAGCAAAAGAATGAAATGAAGGAGAGATCTTCAAGTGGCGCTGTTTAACGGTTTCTAAATTTTTCTATCCTTAAGCCCGTCTTTCACACATGAAACTAACGGGTAATGCGAGCTCATTTCAACTCTTCCTGCTCGCTCGCTTCTTTCCGCTCGGTTATTTTTTGGATACTGCGCTTCAGTGTGGGGAAATTTTTTTAGTATATAAATACGTCCACGTGGTACAGTGGCGCGAGATTTGATTGTTCACGTTCCCGTTTATGGCAAGTCAAATAAAAGAAAAAAAGAGACAAAAGGAAATAAAATGGTAGTAGTAGTTGTTTTCTATTCAGTCTCTATATTCTAACACCATCGTTGCACAGTGGTACAGCATCACTGTAAACGCGGAGTTTGTAAGCTGAATCCCCATTCGAGGAAATAATTATCTCTAAATTATTTTCATTTCTTCTCTCTGGTAGCCTTGCCTGGTTACTAGAACGAGGAGAGCGCGGCGTTGAGTTCCGCCACTTAACACACAATGCCTGGAAAATTGGCCGGAAAGTAGGAATGTCCTATGCTGTTAAAAGCATGTTTCCCATTTCACAGATAGTTAATGGGAATATAGCTGAGAAATAAAAAAATGTGAATATTAAACAAATAAGTTTTTGCACCCGCTAAAGAACACATCATTGAGATGCTCCAGCTGATATTCTTTAGAAAAACAAATTGAAAATATTCTGTTTCTATTATCGTTACATAAATAATTGAGGCCAGTCGTGGCGCAGTGGGACTGTTGACGACTGTAAAAGCGATAGTTGATGGTTCGATTTTCTCACTCGACGATATATTTTTCTCTGCTCTGGTTATATGTATTTGATATTTTTTTATGTATTAGGTCCGATTCGAAGGGAGAGTGGATACCAAAGTGTCTTGACACGAGGTTCTGCTTCGTTCTATCCATCATTCTTGAACAAATTATGATTATTTAATCACTATAAAAGATAATCGTTTTGACGACGTACCTTTTTGTCTCATATAATCTAGGTCGGGACAGATGTCGACCTCCGGCGTGCTAGTAACAACATAACCAACATACCAGAGAATGCCACACACATTATAGGTATGATAAGAGAGTCTAAGTGCTTAAAACCTTCTGTTTTTCATTTTCCCTCTAACTTATAGTGCTAAATACTGAAGACACTGGCGGAACTCAACGCCGGGTTATGTGTTAGCAATTTGAAAAAAAAGTAATGAATAAGGCCTGTTATGGCGCAGGGGCACAAGTGTGCGGCTGTAAACGCGACAGGTTGTGCGAATTCCATCTGAGAAGTGAAAATATTAAATGAAATATTTAAAATTTTCATTTTGTTCGCTCTGGTAACGAGCCCGGCGTTGAGTTCCTCCACTCAACACGCAATGCTTCTAGAACTTGCGGAAAGTGGGAAACGAAAGTGTCTTACGTGATGAGTGTGTTACTAGACTACACTACACTAGGTTCCCAAGTTTCCTCTGTGTATGCCTGCTATGGGCGAGATACAGCGTGAAACTAAAAAAAACGAACTTTGCCCCGAGTGGGAAATAAGCCCACATTTGTTTACTGTATGGTAAAACGCGTCGATGGGGCTTTTATGTTTTTTTTCAATTTTGTGATACATGTTGGGTGTTAATCTCTATATCTAAGATTAAACGTATCTAAGATTTTAAAATTAAATTAACTGAACCAATTACAGTATCATACAGGAAGAGGTGTAAAACTAGTTTTTATTTTAAATACCAAGTTATAAATATATCAAGGATACTTCAGTTATTGCGATCAAACACAATATGATCAACTTTCTCGTATTGCTATTATGAAAAAAACGGAATGTAGATGAATAATTTTCCAGATTACATTCGAATTTACGAAAAAACCGAAAAATGTAACGATGGTTTAAGCGAGTATATTTTATTAATGGCTCGAACGATTTTTGAATGAAGTAGTCTTTTGTCATTTGATAGGATATATATATCCTGGAGGTAGTGCCTTACGATTTAATAAATAAAATATTTTATTATCTTAGGAAATAAAAAACAAATATATTTTTATGTATAAAATATTATTTTTTACATATAAAAATATATTTGTGTTTATAAAATAGTATTTATAATTTTATATATCAAATAATTTATGTATAAAATAGTCAATTCACTTCATTTCTCATTTTTCAAAGTATTGTAAAGATCTTCGTGTAAAACGGAACGTAGAGTATTAACATGTTCCTTCTGTCAAACTGCCTTTAAAGAAGAATTAACACCTCAACATCGAATTGACACCATAACTTTGTCATTTTTCATCCCATTCAGGGTCACTAACCAACAAACAAACAAAACCATTGTTATTTCTGTTTCCCTTCGTACAATCAAATGAAGATATTTAATTAGACGTATATTAGACAGTTTTATGAGGACACTCCTCTAAATCGACACATAGAGGGAGAGGCACACCTTAAAGCTTATTATTGCGAAGTACATACTTGCTGAGGCTGTTGTGGCGCAGTGGAGCAGTTTGACTGTAAATGATTGCATTTACGATGTTGTGGCTTCGATTCCCACTCGGGTAAGTGAACTATTTTCATTTTCGCACTCTAATATCAAGATAAATCTTGGCGGTGAGTTTCGCTACTTAATATGCATGTCTCAAAAATTTGGCGGTGTGTGCATACAGCGTGAAGCTATTAAAGAACTATAGGTTTCTGAAAATAGTCTTTATACAGTAAATAACTGTAAATATCGCATATTCTCTAATCAATGTAGCGTCAATGTAACATAAGTACAGTACGGCCAACAAGTCGTGGCCGGCCTGAACTGAGTTTCTCTGAATTTTTGCGCATTCTTGACTCTCTTGATTCTGACATAATCAAAAGAAAGAAAAAATCTAATACCAAATCTGCGCAGCCATCTCCAGGTAACTTCAGGTCGGCCACGACTTGTTGACCGTACTGTATATATCGATTGTATACGCCCATTTGACGTAGTGATCTTGACCGTGGCGCCGTAGGAAACGGTCAATTCTCATGATGAGCACAATGAATTGCCCTATAGCAGTAAAAATTGTAAGTAAATAAGCGTGGTTGCTTACTATAGAAGATTGTTGACTTATTAGTTGAAGATTTGTAGTAGTGGGTTCAAATTTAAAATAAATGTGTCACTCTACTTCATACTATCTCACTTGCTTGTCTTGTTGCGTTTGTTTGGTTTACCTAACACCAAGTACTTTATGCTAGCCCTCGTTCTGTTAATATTTTTTAAGCGTCACGCTGTATTTCTGATATATAGCATGGTAAGCAAAGGAAACTTGGGAACCTCATGTTAAGACACTAATGTTCCCCACTTACCGCCAAATTCCAGACACATAGCGTATTGAGTTCGTTACCAGAGTACGTCGAGTGGGAATAAAATTCGCAAACTGTCGCGTTTAGCGGCACACGCTTGTGCCCCTATGTAGGAAACGGAGTGTCTCAACACTACGTTCCTAAAGTCATGACGTTCTATTTTTTAGTTGCATTTGTACACCGACCCAGTTATTCAATGTATTTCACAGCATAGCAAATGCACAATAGTTGGTCCTTTACCTCGTTATTTATAGAAAAATAGGGAACACCATGTATAGCGTACATCCGTTACGTAAATTTATTAGTATTATGGTCGAAAGTATTACGCTATATTCGGTACAATACGGCGAACATAACTTTAGATGAATTGTTTTTCATTAGCTTTCGGCGTTTAAAACCAAAATAATTATGTTGAGGAGCGGAACTCCGTGTCACGTTTCATCTACTAGTTAACAGAGCGACGTAATGAAAATAATCCATCCATATATCCGAAATGGAATCGAACCTATACACCAACAACCACCACCTCATACCATATATCCAGCCTTTTAGAGACATTCACTACCAGTGACAGAGACCAAAAATGATAGTAATCACCATTTTCTTAATTGGGAATCGAACCTATACCCATTCCATGTACGGTCAAACACAATTCTAAATAAGAGATCATATACAAAATATATTTCTACAATCGCACCCACTGCTAGGTCCTTCGATTCCGTCACGGAGCGGCGTCTGTGAGTCACGGCTATTACGGAGGAGGAAGTGGAGACGCGGCTTCCGCACCGCACAAAAACTACTTGGATTTGCCGTTTTGTGTTATTTTATGGGATTTTTATCTATTTATATACTAATATATATATACATATGGGTTTCGATAATTTGAGATTTATACCCACCATGCACTTGTTAATTAATGTTTTTTTTGTTTCACGTTGTTTCCAGTAAATAGCAGGGTAGATAAAAAACCTAGTATTAAAAAAATCAGTTTTATATCCGCCGCCCAATTTCGAGATGTTGCGGGTAGAGTGGAGATCAACACCGCACTGAAATATCTAATTTATTTACTTTATACGTTTTTTAAACTCTTCATATCATATTTACAAAAATAACTAAATATATTTTTTACTTTTTCACTTCACGCTGTATCTCACATGTAGCAACATTGCCTCCAGAATTCGACAAAAAGTAAGTAGCGGAACTCAACGCCCCGTGTTGCGTTTACATCGCACGTTTGTGTCTCTTCGCTATGATTAAATGAGAATATTTTAAATATGTGTACGCTGAAATTTAATAAAATAAAATTTGATCAAAATGAACTTTATTATTTGAACTTAAAAACAGCGCCATCTAACTAAAAACAAATAAAGTATTTGACTAATAATCGGAGACCAAATTTTTACGTAATAATTTATGCTCTTTATTCATAAATTCTATTATATATTCCAGTTATAGTTTAATAGGTTATTTAGATATTGTAACATTTAACTGGTTATATTAAGTATTTTAAATGAATTAATTAATTTGGTTATACTTCATTTGCTTATATAATTTTCTATACTTCTGCCATCTATTAAGACACAGCAGATACTACTAAAATATCGCTTAATGTATAATAGTTTCTTCTATTTATCGCTAGATGGTAGTATATCTAAATTTCTGTATATTCCTTTTCTATATAATTTCAATTTTTTAGTAACAATAAACTTATAATTTAAACCTACAATTTTTATAATAAATATGTAATATTGGAATGTAATATTTTTTATATTTTATATATACGTCATGAGACAACAGCGCCATAGATGGCGCTGCTTATAATGAATGAGCTTCAATTCTAAAAATTCAGAGTTGAAGAAAATATTTTCTATATAATATGCTATTTAATCAAAAATATTATAAATACTAATTAAATGCTATACAGGTGATAACTATTAGATTAGGCTCTACTACCAGATATGCAAATATTATTTTTTTATTATAAAATTTACAAAATTCAAACTGTAAGTGAACGCAAAGCAGTACCTAATAATAATGTAAATATAAGTTACCAAATACTATACGAAATACAAACAATGCAAATACAAAATAAAAACAACAAAACTAAGCCAACTAAACAACATACGTATGAGAAAGCCAAAAACAGAATTTTAACAGTAATTTTAAATATTGTTACTTTAAAAGATAATTTTAATATTTTCCAAAGTGTACAATGATTTTTTTTTTATTTTATAAAGAAAAAAAAAATACTATTTAAAATTATTAACTACTGTCATCTGTTGATTGAATCATTGCTTAATTTGAAATCAGTACTTTGCACAATTTCAATCACAATAAGCATTGATTATTTTAATTTCTTTTAGATAATAAAAGTATGTATAGTTAAATTAAAAGATTTTTCAAATATATAGTTAAATTAATAGATTATTTATATTTTTAACAGAGAAGTACATTTCTCTAAATTTAAATAAAACGAGACCGAACGCTTCGTTGCGACAATGAACTATTTTCATTTACTCGCTTCGATAGTAAGACAAAGCGCACCGTATCTTATCACTAAGTTTTTGCCTACATCACGTGTTACTATAGTGTGCATTGCAAATATATTAAACAAAGTGTCTAAAACTGATTATCAACTTAAATATTTTATCTCATTCGTTTCAGGTATTGTTTATAATGGGAGAATCTACGTATAGTTATGGGGTGTGCTTGATGCTACAAGTTGTGGCTCTTTTATGGGGTGGGGCTATTTAGTTATTGCCGTTTCGCAAAATCCATTCCTTTCTCATAAATATTTAAGATTTTACACTTTGAATAGTAAAACTCAAAACTGGGTGGTGGTGGTGTTTCACTTAACATCAAATTACCTATAGTGGGAATCAAACCCACAGTAACGGTTTACAATTAGACATTATCGCATTGTAATAAGAAAGTGTATTGTCAAACTAATTGGCACACAGCTTTCTCAAGTATCATTGGATTAATCAAAGACTATTATTAAAGATTTCTGAGAGAGAATAGGAATTTAAATACTACGTTTTCTTTCGTTCAATTTATTTAAGTAATTATTGTATTAGATTATTTTTAATACGAATAAAGTATTGTAAGTCTTTGCCACAGAGTAGTAATGTATAATACTTTATTAAAAAAATTAATTTTTGTTATTTACTGCATATACTGTATATTTTTACTTACAGCGTAAATTAATCTTTGCGCCACTTACGCAATATCTCGAAAAATAGATAAGTGGGGAACGGAATTTAACACTAGGTTCCCTCTATCTTCTCTGCTATATCCGGAATACAGCCAGAAGCGAAAAGAAAAAAAGTAAAAGAAAAGTACTTTACGCCTATTCTGTAAAACACCACCGAAATATAAACATGTAGTATGTGTCTATAGGAATTTATTTGACCACTCTCAAATTGCTAAACTAAAGTTAGTAAATGCAGTATTTGCAAGTCACCACTCCACACCACTAAATGATTAAGTGTTTAATTTACATGTAATTACTTTATGCAAATTTTTTGCCTCAACTTTGTATAATGGTACAGACAAGAGAACTAACAATTTATATTCTATTAGTAAACATTGAAAATACTATTCAATTAGTATAATCTTAGTTTTCCCCTTTTTATTTTGTTCGAAATTACTTATGGTATTAAAAATATATCATTTCCTTAATGGGAATAGAACCTACACCGTCGTGTTGAGTTCTGTTTGGACTATTCGTTGAGAATTCGGCGGAAAGGGGAGAACGAAAGTGTCATAACGGGAAATGAGTGTTTTAACGCTAGGTTCCCTGATTCCCTCTGCATGCCCTGTTATGTGTGTGATACAGCGTGAAGCGAAGCTAAACTAACAAACAGCGAGGCCCATTTTGGGTATGTGTGAAGATATAAGCAATATCGGAGGCCAGTCGTGGCGCAGCGGCACAAAGTGAGACTGTAAAACCGACTGGTTATGGGTTCGATCCCCACTCGAGGAGATGAAATATT
>DWAP01003860.1:0-11539 GCA_018230625.1 Heliconius eleuchia
CTCTGCCTACCCTGCTGTGTGCGGGATACAGCGTGAAGCTGATTTATTTTATTTAGTAGGTAATATAAAGGTCTACTTAATAGTAGGTAAGAACAAAATAAAGAAAAAGGTTTATTGGACTTAATTTAGACACTACAAACTTACTTAATATTAGTTAGTTAATTAGTTCATTGATACGAATATCAATATATAAGTATTTAATAAGTAATTCAATTTATTTAAAATAATCCTATAATATTTTCATTTCTTAGATCTGGTATCAAGGCAAAATCGCTGGGTTTCGCCGGCGTAAAGTGAAAAGTGGAGTATCTTAGCACTAGGCTACTACATACTACATGGTCATCATACAGGTATCATATAAGAACTATCTAGATATATCACTTGGACTTCTGCATTTAGATATACGTATTGCATATTAAGGAAATACTTGATTGTATCGGATATTGTATGTACATATATAACCAATATTGATCCAAGTAGCTACTTGTGTATCGTAGCTTTTGTATTATTTTTTTAACAAAACTTCTCTAGTATTTGCAATATCAACAAAAACAGCCACTATTTGTAAACTTTATAAGTTCCAAACTGAAACGTTTAGAAATAATAATTACCACACATGTGTCAAAATCAGCCAAGACCCGAAACGTTGTATTTGTATCGAGCTAATCGGCTTAACCGTCGCTTCGACACTTCCATTGCCTCTATGGCCCCATGCGAAAGAATCGAAGGCGTTTTGAGAATTCATCGAAATTAATTCTCAGTTTGTTTGCCTATTGTAGAGCTACCGACGACGCGACGGCAGGCCTTTGTGCTGGGGTTATTATTTATTTAATAAACGGCGACACGTCTTTGTGAGCTGTTTTCTCAATCAATGCATGGAGGCGTTAGCTCTTTGTTGCAATACGCATTTACCAGAAATGTACACTCGTCCGTAGATACGTGTGTTTTGAAAAAAAAATATTTAAGGTACGTATGGGTGTGTGTTTTTGTTAGGAATTAGCGAATAAGTGCCACCTGAAATCTTAATGTTAACTTAATTAAAGTTTTGGTCCTATTCTTACGTTTCTGTAATTTATTATATCTTACTTATAAGTATTAACAATTCTTTTCCAATTCTGAATAGACAAAAATAATAACCTTAGACCTACTTTAAAATGTTATCTCTACATATGTATACAAAAAGAATATCTTTATAGCTAAATCTAGTTAAGTAAACAATTTATTTTGATTTTATCTAAATATAAAGATACATAGAGGTACAGTACATACTGTATGTTATGTATGCATGTGTTTGTGTGTGTATATATACAAACATTTATGGGTAACTTTAAATATGTTTGTGTGTTCACACATGAAATATGTATTTTATTGTACCTACACATAAGTATAATAATTATTACTTTATATAAAATATTTTCAAGCAAAAAAATATTTAAAAAAAAACAAAAATGATGACTGCAATATGTTTTTATTTGTAATTTTAAAGTATAATACTAAATGATTCTTTTAAATTTCAAGTAAAAACAAGTTGCAGTAAATTTTTTTTATATATTTGTTTGCTTGAAAATACTTTATGATCATTGTAAACAGTAGGTACGACCTACTGCTTTCAATGATCAATTAGGTAGATATATCGAAATTGATCAGACTAATTTCTGTAAGAAGATAAGAATATAATTGATTTAGTAGTCATCTTTTAAAAAAAATATGCTTAGCTTGTTTATATATTGACTAAAAAAACAACGTACAAACAAAAAGAAAATTTTTCCCTAATTTTTAAAAATAAAATTAGATTAACGAATAACAACTCGTTTAAAAAAATTTATGATAAGACAACACAATCACATTTCAATGAACAATTTTATTTTTCAGCTTCACGCTGTATCTATAGAGGGCTTAAACACTCTGTTTCCCACTTTCCGCCGAGTTCTGGAGGTATTGCGTGTTGAATGGCGAGTTAGTGAACAATTAATTCATATTAATCAATGAGATCATTCAATATAATAATAATAAATGTAAACGGACCCAGGCGCAGCCGGGCCTAATCTTTGGTGTTACAATAATATTAGATACGTATAAAATATTGACGCATTTATACATATTATATTGAAATAGAGCAGGTGTAAAGAAAACGTATCGGGTAACAAGTATGTCAGTAATCGGGTCGCGAGCTATCGGCAGCAGTGATTAGATAAATGACGGTGCTGCAAATATTTGACTGGCAAACAATGGTCACTCGCATATGCTGTTATTCCTTCTCTCAGGTTTTATTACGGAGTGTCGTGACACTAGGTTCCCTCTGCCTAAACTTGATTTTGAATAATTTGATTTGAGTAATAATACGAATACTTCCGAAACATACTTTTCTTTGTCAAATAACTAAATATAAAGTTAAATATTATAAATAAATAAAATAAATCAGCTTCACGCTGTATCCCGCACACAGCAGGGTAGGCAGAGGGAACCTAGTATTAAGAGTTTCCCACATTCCGCCGAGTTCTGGAGGCATTGCGTGCTGAGTGGCGGTGACTCAACGCCGCACTTTGCCTCGACACCAGAGCGAAGAAATAAAATGTAAATAAATATTTCACTTACTCGAGTGAGGATCGAACCCACAGCCAGTCGCTTTTACAGTCACACTTTTTGCCTCTGCGCCACGATCGAAAAAGTTAAGTATTATACTTTAAGGATAAAGTAAGTAAAAAAGAAATAATAATTAAAATATTATACTGAAACACTTTAAAGATTAAAAACTATATTTCTACTTCTTCTCCTTCATATGGCGTATATAGGTCCTCAGGTGGTTTTTTTAATAACGGAATTTGTTGAAACTGTCAAAATTTACCTTCGCTACCCAGTTGGCTATAGTGGTTTCGGTCTCTACTCGGGGCATTATATTTTTATTTTACATATTTTCTTTTGCCAGATTATATAACGCATTCTGAGATCGATCTTGAGACCAACCTTAAGATGCCGTTATAATTTATGTATGAAAACAGCATCTCAAGATCGATTTCAAAGTTGAGAGTGGTTTATAAATAATAACCTAAGCGCGACGTAATGCTCTGCCAGAACCAAATGGACAGAATGTAATACTATGTCCTCTATCTTTTATGCATAATGTAGCTTATGGTCAACAAAAAAATCCATTTAATATATTTACTCTAACTGCAAAGGACGCGAGTGTAAAAGTAACGGTTATGGATTCGATTCCCATTCGAAGAATGAAATATTTCATATTTTTTCGGAGTGTCTTAACTTGTCTAGGCTCCCTCTGCTAACCTGCTGTATGCGGGATATAGCGTGAAGCTGATGTACAATTTAATCATCTAGGACTTTAGGTCAATCACGTTGGGATGAGTAACAAATCTTTTAAGATCTTTTCAGTTACGGCCGGCCGGTCAGTACGGTACGATTTCGATTATTATTTTTTTGTTGGAAAGAATACACTTAAAGGGTAATTTGATGAGAATTTGGTTATGTTTTGATTATGGGATCAGGTGGAAGTCGAATTTGTTTGTTAAATATTGTAATTATTATTGTAAACATATGTACAAACATTTTTTTAAATTTTTTTTAGCTTCGCACTGTATCCCTCACTTACCAGAGTAGGTAGAGGGAATCTGGGAACCTAGTGCTATGAGACTTCGTTCCAATTAAGGTACTTCCATTCCCCATTTTTCGCCGAATTCTGGTAGAATGAAAGAATTTTTGAAATCGCTTCAATAGTTTTTAAATTTATCCACTACAAACATACAAATCTTTCCTCTTTATATAATAGTATAGATGAAAAAAACTCATTTTATGCTATTAATCATTTTAATATTCACATAATGATTTTATATAAATTATTTAAACGTTTTTACAATTTCGTGAAATACATCTTGTACATACACTTACTAGTTTAATTCTTAACCACTGGAATGCTTATGAAAATTCAATCACAAAAAACGGAATCAAATGTGCGGTAGCGGACGAAAGTACAAGAAATTATAAAAAAATTGTCGAAGATGTTCCACAATAATTTTATGTACACAATATACATTATCTACTCTACGCTATATTCAAACTACAAATTTATAAATATATTTTTTCGAATACATAAATATCTATTCGCTAGGCATATTCGATTATAATAATACTGAATCTTACATCTAAATATTGCAATCTGATAAAATCTGGTCATTTTTATAATGATACCCTAAATTATAACAGTAAAATACTTTTTACATCGATATACACAAGAATAGTAAAATGGAATGTACTTTTGTTCACTAAACCTAAATATTATCTGATAATCACACAAAATAGATTTTATAGTTTATAACTGAAGCAACTGGTAACTCAATATATCTAAGTAATTGGCAAATCAATAAGTAAATGGCATTCAATATGAAAATGATATTTTAATAAAATATACAACATGAAATTATTCGCTATTTGAAAATAGGAACCAGTACCTTAATTTATTCAAATTAAATAGCATATAACATTCTTTCATGTTTTCTGTATTCGAGTTAATTACGAATGGTGGAATTATCACTGTTTTGTGATTTTTAAATACTTCTCAGCCCCTAATTATTTACATTCTGTATTAAATAAATATTGCGGTGAATTTGCAAAATAATATACAGAGACCAATACCGATATTCTGTTTCTATATTACCTTCACACTTATCAGTTTGTATAAACCGATTGCATGCGTCAGATAGATAAGCACACTGTTGGCACATACTAAATGTGTTAAAAGCATAAAACTATACAAGAACAAATTACCAACAACTCTTTAAGAAGAATCAATCTCAATATAATATATATTGCAAAGCCGCCGCAAACTGTTGACGACTAGTTCACCACTTTTTCTTTTATTAATTTGAACTCACCACCAACACCCACTTGGTTGAGGCCCGTGTCCCGTTACCGGAGGCTGATGATGCATTGGCTGATATGGAGGTAGAGTCATGCCGAGAGACGGCAAGCCATCAGGTTTTCCGATACACGGCCGTCCATCTTTAACTAGCACAGGTACAGCGACACGTCGCGGCGAATTCAGGCTACCGACATTTAAATCGTGAGCTCCCTTTTCTTGAACAGCCCGTTTTGTTTTATATCTGTGGTTCTGAAACCAAATCTTTACTTGTGTCGGTGTTAGTCGAATAAGACTAGCAAGATGTTCTCTCTCAGGTGCTGACAAGTATCTCTGCTGCCTAAATCTTCTCTCTAACTCGTACGTTTGCGCTTTGGAGAATAGGACACGGCGTTTTCGTTTCTTATGTGATAAGTTAGAGTCGGAGCCAGCATTGAGCGGTTGATCGTTGTCATTGTCATCATCATGTTCTAAGCTGTCATGGATATTGTCATGGTCCTGATCATGCTCTTGATCGTGACGAGTATCAACAACGGTGGGAGAGGCAGTGGCCGGGGCTGCGTAAGATAGTTCTGAGGCACGAGACGTACTGTCGGGGCTCGCTTGTTGTCCGAGTACTCCTACAACAAAAATAAAACATTTGTTAGTATACAATGGCTATACAAGAATAGCAACGCTAAACTAATAACCAATATAGAACCTGTAAAGTTTATTTAAACACATTATTAAGTACCTACTCTAAGCGAGACTACCACATACAAAATTGTCCATGTAGTTACTACACTTATATTCAAATCTTTATTTAATCTGTTAGGGTCGCTCTATTTAACTTCAACTAAGGGAGTTTGAAAGCATAATGGGACATGAAAAAATCACCGCAAATATTGCTTTGTTCATTTGTTCCATTCTCCCTACGGCCTACACATGGTTCAGTTTCACACGAAATCGTCAGAAGGCGGGAGCCTGGGCGTGGTAGCGAGGGGAGTGGGGACTCCCACCCGAAGACAGCTGGCCTTTTGTTCTTAAGCGTCGTTTCGCGATAAGCACATCTCACTGACTTAATAGTTATATAGCTATGTTCAACATACTAGCATTAAGAATAAAATTATGATTTATTAGATATAAAATTATGTAAATAGGTGTAATAAATCAGTTAAATAATTATTTTAAAAAAACATATGAACACCGCAATTACCTTAAGAACATGTTATTAGAAAAGAATTTAGATACCAACTTGATTAAAGTTTCACGAATCAAAAAGAAAATCGAATGAATTGCCGAAAAAAAAAACATTTATCGTTTGATTGCCATTACAGCAACAATGCGAATAGAATCTGGTATAACTGTCGTCAAATAATGAAGGTATAGCATCCCTAACAGCCGCAAACACCGTAATTGATAGCCAGCTGCCTCTGACTGTCTATTGGTGACAAATTCGTTCCGCATCGCACCCCTCGAAAGTTAAACAACAGTTAGCCCCCGATCTGAGGGCGTGACATTACATACTCCATTTGTAAATAATAAACCTATCTATCGTATCATGTTAGAAATGCTGTTTCGAGTGACAATATTTATCATATAAATATTATAATACCAAAAAAATTATATCTTGCCTAAAACTTCAATATGGTTATGGCAATAATAAGTTTTAGAAACACAAAACATAAAGTTATAATGTTTACAGCTTGATAAACCAGCATAATTTTTTCAGCTTCACGCTGTATCCCGCACATATCAGAGTAGGCAGAGGGAACCTAGTGTTAAGACACTCCGTTACCTACTTTCCGCCGAATTTTGGAAGCATTGAGTGTTGAGTGGCGGAACTCAACGCTGCCCATAATTTTTTCACATAACTTAATTTGCAATGCCTACCCATTACACACTACATCCAATCTATTAATTTATAATAAGTTAGTTTATTTAATTAAATTTTAAGCATAGGCATGTAATCTCTAAATATGTATAGGATTAGTGATTCCGAACAAGCAATCATATGTAACTACGAGTGCCGAAAATTAGATAAGCGATAAACATAATTAATGGCAGCCCAGATTACCGCCTGAAAGCACTCCATTGGAGGAGCATTTCAAAAAATAATCTCGCCCTCTCAACGCCGACTACCGAACACCTATTATTTTCGAGTGGGTCAATATATTTGTGTATGATAATTCGCCTAGCACTTGTCTCCATTGAAACTGATAAATTTCAAAGATATTCAAATTGTCTTTTTATCGCAAAAATTGGTTAAGTACCTATACTTATATTAGAATTTGAGACTTGACGTTTTAAATAAGAAAATATTTAAAAGAAAATATATAATTAATATGACAGTAGGTTTAATGTTGCAATGCGGGTATCTTCAATGAGAGATAAACAAATACCTACATCGTACGTAATATCATCCTTTATCTTTTATTATCTGGATAAAAATGACATTTCGTAAAGACGAGTTAAAATTGACTCACTTTATATAACATTTAAATATGATGTGTGATCGTGTACCAATAACAGCTCATATGAATCTGATAAGAAGATTTCAGTAATAAAATATAATATATTTCACAAAGTACACAAAATTATTTAGCCTACATCCTTTGATCCTTTCCTCGTCTTTTAATAATTAGGTATAGTTTTGCGAGCGCTGCGACTATGATATAGATTTATATTTCAAACTAAAGTGCTCATTGCAACTGTTCACACTAAGTATTTGCTAAGTTATTAAGCTATGAGAGCTACTCCTATAGAGTTCCTGCTTTCATACGAGATTAACGTACTTATTTAGAGTATAAATTGAAATATACTTGAATTTACTACCACCTGTTTTATATTAAAGTTAGGTAAACTTAAAAGGTTTTAAAAGGTATTTTTAGTGTATTTTTTATTATTATTTAAATAACAACTTACCTGCACTCTCGTGGTGATCTAAAGAGAGCCATGGTTGATGATGTCGCAGTAATTCATGTGAATAGTTATGATGCGGCGGCGCGTATGGCGGAAGCTCCAGTGGACTTATACCACTCTGCGGCGTTTCCAAAGCCTTGGCCTCGTTCAGGCCTAAGATATCAGAGATTTGGAAACCCGGCCGCTGTCCTGGCATCTTCATGCTGTCTAGTAAACTGAAACAATATTTACTCATTACTTTTGTTTACTTTATTATTTTAATAATAGCTATTAAAAGCTATTTTCAGCTTTAATTAAAACCAATTTACGTCTCTAGGCAAAATAAAAAAATAATTTATCAAAGCAAATGTCCTTTATGCTGTATCCCGCCAACAGCGGGATAGGCAGAGGGAACCTAGTGTTACCACACTCCATTCCCCACATTAAAGCAAATATTTATCTATTTAATACTATATCTAAAACTGTGTTACGCTTACGCTTATGTTACTAATTAATGGGATAATAGAAAATTGAGATTGTTTTATATTTTCTCAATCCCAGCATCATCTTTTACAGAAATAGTTACATAAACTTTGTTTATAATATTTTTAAATTATTATTACATAACTAGATATGTACATATATGTATATGATAAATTATGAAGAAAAAATCTTAAGCTCGAGCTTACTTTTCAATTGCTAAAGATGTCTAATTATAAAGAACTACAAAGAAATCTCTTCATTTAACCGCCCATTGTCAAGTGAGGACCTCTCCAGAAAACGTGACCTCTACAAAAGGACGGACCGAAATTTTAACAAGAGCTAAACATGCGTATGTTTATTAAATATCAAAATTACATGTAGCCGTGAAACGTTCCCTAGTTTCGTACGTGACATGATGAAAAGGCGGCGTCATAAGAACCTCGAGCAGGTTGTAAACACATCTATTAACAGGCTCTCACTGGGTCTTTGTAATGCAGACACATGTTACATCCAAAGAAATGCACTCCAAAAATTATTATAAACTAGTTTTTTGAGTGGAATTCCAATTCTTAGTTTTTTAAAATAATATTTTAAAAATATTGTATTGTCATTTGAGAGATCAATATTTTGTGAGTAATGATAAGTAATACAAATTTAGACAGAACATCTTGATTTTTTTTATTTAAGATGCTTAAAAGAAAACAATATTGAAGGAAAAATAAACCATTTTAGTTTTCTAAATCAATTGAAATGTTATTATTTCATGTACTGTTTATTGAACACAGTGATTTTAGGATATCGACGCAGTAAAAACTCAAAAATATCTTTTATAGGATGACAAATGAATTACTTAGAAACTACCAAATACTTAAATAAAATGAAACCAAATAATGGGATACCTAAATATAAAGAAACAACACAATTTAGAATTCAGATCTTAATCTCACTATGCTTACCCAGGAAAAGCGGATCGAAAAGCCGCTGGATAAAGTGCTGGTAAAAAAGCAGGTCCCCATGGTGGCAACAATATAGGGCTCCAGGCCAACAAGGACGCCGGCGGTAACAGTGGCGGCGGAGAGCGCGCACTCTCACCCTCCTCGCACTTCATCTCCCTGCCGGGAGAGCTCGCTTTCGGAATAATTTTGAAAACTGACACGACACACCAGACCAAACACGTGCTGCGTCTCACGACGCTGCGCCCGTACTAAACAACCCTCGAGTGGCCCTCGGGGTGAAGAACACCCCGCGCCGCCCTCGTGCTTCGACAGCCTACTCAGATCAGTTTGAGGGTGCTCCACCGGCCTGCACCAATAGCGGCGCGCGTCCGACGGGGCGGGACGAGGTTCGCCCAATCACAGCCCTCCTACAGCCTTCCCAGCGAAAAAACTGGAGTATACTTTCGAATAAAGGAGCTTTCGACGTAGCACGTTACGTTATGTTGCTTTTGTAATGAGTGCGCGCGTTAAGCCTATTGTTGAGGCCGGGTTCGTTATGGACGCCGCTCTAAATGCCCGGATAATGATTTTCATTTAGAGTGTCTTCAATTCAAGTCGGTATAAGCCCATGTTACATTTTTTTATATCATGAGAACATTTTATACATGTTACTTATTTAATTCAATCGTTTATTGATTCGATTTTTTTTGGTGAAATTTACCAATTATTGGTAAATATAATATCGATTTTTGTTTAGTAGATGTAACAAAAAATTTGACTTTCATTTAGTAAGTTCAGAACATGTGCAACTACTTAGTGCATTGTTATTGATAAACAATGCCAGGTACCTACGGTATAATCTTGAGAACAGGTACCCATTTACTTCGAAAATTCAGTTATCGGTTTATGACTTGCAGCTGTGCTCTAAAACTTTGCCCCATTTGCTTATTATACCCATAGTTATATTAGTGTCAATATTAATAATTCGCAACCAGTACTATTCACTCGCTTTTATTAATTTTTTTATTACCATGAATTTAATTTTTCTTCTACTTAAAAAACTATTGAGGTGGTTTCACGGTAGCCGACGACGACAAAGAGTCCGACGCCGGATAAAGCACCCTGGGATGGTCTTTAATTAAACGACAGAGATTTTTTGATTGTTAGCCACAACGGCCTACATATTACTATATTATATAACAATATAAAATATAATGCACAAAGTATACTCGTAAACGCTGGTTTTGGATTCGATCCCCACAGGGGAAAATGAAATATTTATTCATTTCTTCGCTCTGGTATCGTGGCAAAGCGCGGCGTGGTTCTACCACTCTCAACACACAATACCTCCAGAATTCACCGCAAAATGGAGTCCGAAGTGTCTTTACACTTGGTTCCGTCTGCCTTACCTGCTAAGTGCGGGATACAGCGGGAAGGTAATAAAAATATAATACTTATACAGATAAACAAAATAAATTTTACTTCTAGTATTCATTTCCCACGAAATTATAGAAAAAACCATATATACCAACCATCTGTTTCTGATTTAAGTATTTAGTACGACTAAATTGGATTAGTAACGCGACAGTTGTGTAATTGATGTAAAACAATATAAATTTTACCTATTCAATACCAGAGACTTAAGTAGTTCGAGCCTTACGTAGAACCAGATGAAAATTTTAAATCTCCTTCACATGTGAAATATTTTAATTATAATAAATCAGCTTCACGCTGTATCCCGCACACAGCAGGATAGGCAGAAGGAACCTAGAGTTAAGACGCTCCGTTCCCCACTTTCCGCCGAGTTCTGGAGGAATTGCGTGTTGATTGGCGGAAATTAACGCCGCGCTTTGCCTTGATACCAGAGTGAAGTTCGATACCCACTCGAGGAAATTATATATTCATTTACAATTAAATGAAAATATTAATGTAATAAATATATAATTTCCTCGAGTGGGTATCGAACCAGCAACCAGTCGATTTTACAGTCACACTTGCCCCCTGCTTGTGCCCCTACGTCACTACTGGCCTCCGCGTTAATTTTAATTTAATAAACATTATATATTTTATACATTTTAAAAATATTCACATTTTTTTGACAATTAGTTAATACTTATTATGACAATAAGTACTACAATGGAAAGAAATATTTTTTTCAAGTCGAATAATCACAGCGAACGCGACCATAGCGTGTGACGTTTCACAAATAAAAAGAACAAGAGCTTAATATAACATTCTAGTCTACCTATTCATTATTAGATTGCCTGCTAGGTGACATATTTTTTGTAATTATAGTTTATATATACATTTATTATTTTATATAGAGGCCAGTCGTAGCGCAGCGGCACGAAGTGTGACTGCAAAACCGACTGGT
>DWAP01003861.1:0-11539 GCA_018230625.1 Heliconius eleuchia
AGAATTTGGCAGAAAGTGGGGAACGGAGTGTCTTAACACTAGGTTCCCTCTGCCTCGTGAGCGTGAAGCCGATTTTTTTTGACTCATCACCACCATCTACCGTCAAAACACCAGAAAACGGATAAACCTGAACCCTGAACATCAGACATTAAGTTGGCAACGAGCGCAGAGGGGGGCTGAGGGGCGTCGAGTGGAGCCGCGAGGGCGTTGCTGCACTCTACCATTGTGACTCAACGGCTAATTAGATATCCACTACACGTTTCTACTCGTATAACATTGTAGGCAGTGGTTCCGTACGTTAGAAAAGAAATGTACTGGAAAAATCGCTATATTGTTAGTTTTTCTAACTAATATTATGTTTAAGTAGTATGATTGAAATATTTTATATTTATTTATAAAGAATTAATTGAATAATTAAAAATGTTTAATGAAATAGTCACCGTTTTTTATCAGTCTGCTCAGCACAATATTGACTCTACATGGTTTTGGAATGGAATAGCTAAAACAGCAAAAAAAATATTCTTATAAATAAAATACTTTTACTCCGTAATAAAGTATATTTTAACTTTCAGTAACGAACTTTTACATTGAAAAAGTTGTAAAACTTCTGAACGGTAAAGTTAGTCAAATATCACATACATCTCACAAGACATATTATATTTCTATATAAATATTTATATTTTTTCTTTCTTCAATAAAAAAGCACTAAGAATAATCGTGACGCAGTCACAAGAGCGTGTAGATGTTAACGCGACAGGTTGTGGGTTCGTTTCCCACACGAGGAAATGAAATATTTAACATTTAAATTTCTTCGCTCTAATGTGGAGGCAAAAGCACGGTGTTGAGTTCCGCCACTCAACGAGCGAGTGGAGTATCTTAACACTAGCTCCGTCAGCCTATCCATACAACATACGTAATGTTGCAACATGCAAGATACCGAGTGAATCTGATAAAATAATAATAAATACTATTCTACCTTAGAGAGGCCGTAAGCATAAATTTATTTTATAATTATTTTTTATTGTATACAATTATTAAGGACAGTTCTGTTCTATATATATATTAAAACAAAGCCTTACTGCATATTATCAATTTAAGGCATAAATTGAAATATTCAATATTATCAACCCAAAAAATATGGCTCAGAGATCGTCGTTATTATTTATCAACGGCACCAAGACAAAAGCGCGACGTTGAGTTCCATCACTCGACACGCAATGCCTCCAGAATTTCGCGCAAAATGGGAAGTGGAGTGTCTCAACACTGAGCCTACACTACTATATACGGAATAAAGCGTGACGCTAAAAAAAATCAATATTAAATATTTCTATATTATAAATTAAAAAAATAAATTCACCCACAGATTCCGCCGACTCGGCGACATCATCGCAAAACGGGAGGGGACTTCAATGATGACTCGTAGACAGTATAAGCTCTTAAACATTATGAGTCGACTCTACTCGAACGTAAGACTGACGGCTAATTAGAATCAGGGCTTGATTAACTTTTTGTTGGTTAAAAGCTTAAAAGTTGTTTCCGGTAAGTTAACCGTGTGGTTATTGTGTGTACGTCGGTCTCTTTTGTTCGGATAATTAGTCATATTTATCTATATATATGTGTGTATAATGCGGCGTTGGATTCCGCCATTTAACACGCAATGACTCCAATTCAGCGGAAATTGGGGAACGAAAGTGTCTTAATTGGAACGGTGTATCTTAACACAGGGCTTTTTCGTTTTGCTATGTGCAGGATAAAGCAAAAAAAAATTAATATATGTATATTTTGCTATGCTACTTTAGTCTGTTCAACGATTTGATTTATATCTAAAGATGAAATTGACATCCAAAATATATCAACGGCAAAAAAAATATTATTTATTTCTTTCTCTTCAGAAATCTTTCAACGGTATACAAACTACTTTAAAAACTTAGCTGGAAATCCATGATTCCTCCATAGGGGTCTATAAAGTAGTTAATAACTGCATTTTCTCCATATTTTATATAGACCTCTTATGAATAATGCCCCCTTATGTGTGTGTGCGTGTTTTAGACTTTTAAATAAATTTATTTAAATGAATCTCTAAAAAAAATATTAATTTTAAACTGCTATTATATGGAAAAATGGGATGGAAATCGAACCCACAACCTGTCGTTAAAAGCCACATGCTTGTCACACCGCAAATATAATTACAATAACGCAGAATACCTGTTACACTGTCAACCATATGATATTCTGTTTGTGAACTCGAAACTATGAAACATTTATTGCTTCATTAGCGATCCACAATGAACCCTAAATTAGACGGTAAGCAGCCTAATACGACTCTGTTCATATATTATTCTACGGACCATTTATTTGTATGAACTATTTTATAAGTAATTTAAATTAACATCATTCTTCTTCTTTCGCAGATTGTCTTTCTTTTTAGGGTTCCATAACTTTTAAGGAAAAAAGGAACCCTTATATGATCACTTTGTTGTCCGTCCGTCTGTCTTGTCACTAAGAGCATTTATCTCAAAAACGCTTGGCGATATCGAGTTGAAGTTAAAATCATATACTCAGATATACAACCCCATGGGTTTACTGATAAAAAACGTATTTCTATATTTACTTTCAAATAAGTTATGGCCGTTTATAAATAGTATTATTATTTTTTATAGCTAGCATCTATAAGTAGTACTATGTAAAGAAAAAATCTGTAAAATATACATTTATAGTTAAATCCTTAACAAAAATGGTTGGCGAATTTGGTATTGAAGCCGCTAGTGCATGTGAGGTATCAGACGAAAGGGCTCTGGATAAGCTAAGCTTAAATTGCAGAAAAAGTTCGAATACTCCAATTTTGGTACTGAATTTGGTACTGAACCCCCGGTGGGAGAGCCCGACTCGCGCTTGACAGGTTTTTTAAAGTTTTTGGTTTATAAATAAAGTGACTACACTTTATATATATACAGAAATCCTACAAATTCTATGAATAATAACTAAATACTTTTTTTTAGTATTACGCTGTTTATTTGTACTGTTTTCGAAGGTCAACTATTAAGTTGTTAAATAAAGTAAAGTAAAAACTTCCATTACTTTCAAGAAAGTTTCAACATAAAAAAATTATTTACTTAAAATAATAGAATTTTTATTATTTTATAATAATCATTAGTCTTAATATAGCAGCACCAAAGTACCACAAGGAGAGTAGGTAACGGAGTGTCTTAGCACTATGCGTTGCCTACCCCGCTATATGTGGGATACATTGAAAAGACATAAAATTAAATAAAAAAATAATATGAAAATGTCACAACGGTATTAACCGTCGCCGTCCCGTTTTAAAGTAACAATGGGTAATGGTCCAACGGTAAATCACGTAGGCGGTACTGTGACCGGGACTGCAAGGCGGCTTACAATACGCACCTGCCCGTCTGGGATGTTCGTTGATATTTTTTTATATTATATTGTTTTATACCTAGAGGGAACCTAGGGACCTAGAGTTAAGAAAGGCACCTGCACGTCTGGGGCAGCATTTTATAATTTATTTTTTTATCCTCAGATGGAACCTGGTGTTAAGAAACACTCACCGCACACCGTCAAGATTTAGATTTTTTTTGTGTTATGTATCCTACCACTAAGTATAGGCAATCTTATTTTTAGGTTAAAAAAAGGTTTGATAAATTTAAAATGTAATTATTTATGTAACAGTTTACAAATATTTTAAATTTTACTATATTTGTATTTAAATATTATGTTACAATTATAATAAATTGTATTTTTTTTATTAAAGCAACATATATTACAGAAATGATAAACATGTCAAAGGTAAAACAACCCTAATAAATACTTACGTACACCCGTCCTATGTCTGGACCAACCCTAAATCATGGGGGTCGAACTCCCTACTAATTTACGTGTACACTATAATGTGTCATCAGTTCTATGAATGTAGGAGTACGCTACAGTACGGTCGACGAGTCGTGGCCAGCCTAAAGTTAGCTATAGATGCCTGCATTGATTAAATTTTAGATGTTTTCTCTCCTGTGATTTTTTTCGTTCGAGGTAAATAATGCTTAAAAATTCAGAAAATCTAACGACGTGGCCACTACTCGTCAACCGTACTGTACGCTTGTTCAGTAGTTTTAGATAGAAACTGTTGTGGCATTCAATTTGCAACGTGGCTGTTCTGTTCCACGGTTAGTTGTTTAGCTTTGTTTTTGATTAGTCATGGGTTAATTAGTAGGGGATTTTGCTTTATTATGATCAATACCTAAATTAAAAATATAATTTATAACTTAAGCACACAGCAGGGACGGCACAGGGAACCTAGTTTTAAGACACTCCGTTCTCCACTTTCTGTCGATTCTAGAGGCATTACGTGTTGAGTGGCAGGACTCAACGTCGCGCTTTGCCTCGACACTAGAGCGAAGAAATGGAAATATTAATTTAAATAAATATTCCATCTCCTCGAGTGGAGATCGAATCCACAACCCGCCGGTTTAACAGTCGCTTTGTGCCCCTGCGCCACGACTGGCCTCTTTTTTTTAGAATATAATTATTTAAATAGTAGTAAAAATTCCTAAAAACCATAGGGCACTTATCAGCCGCCACCACCCCAGTATTAATATTCGCAATAAATCAACTACTTCCGGCTGAAGGCTGAAACTTACGACACTCTATATCTATTAAACGAACGTCGTTTGGTACTTTGCCAACTTTATAATATGTATTTTTATTAAATTAAATTAAAATCTTCATTATTATGAATGAAATGGAACAATATTGTGACACAGTTGGCAAATATCTGCTAGTGTGAATGTTAGTTATGAATCATGTGGAAGTAAAATATAAGATTTTACCTAAGTGGGGAACGGAAGTGTCTTAATATTAGGTTCCCAGGTTCCCTTTTCCAATCCTGTTATGTGTAGGATACAGTAAGAAACTTAAATTTAAAATCTTTTTAATTAAAAGTAACTTATAGTTATGTTAAAAGTACTTAACTAAGGATTATTTATGAAAATAGGGAATTCTTTTTGCCTACTCAATTTTATGCACATCTTTTTTATCAGCTTCAAACTGTATCCCGCATGTAGCAGAGATCTAGAGTTAAGACACTCCGTTCTCCACTTTCCGTCGAGTTTTTGAGGCATTTCCTAGTTAACACCGCGTTTTGCCTTGGTACCAGAACGAATAAATAAAAATATTAATTCATAATTTACTTGATTTTTATTAATTCACTCCCCGAGTGAGAACAACCTACAACTGCCTTTATAGTTACACTTTTGTTCCCCTGCGCCACAACCTCTTATATAGATCCGTATATATTTTTTTAAAATGAGAAACGACATCACAGCCGTATCTGCACGCGACAGATCATAAAACACATCAAAAGTTCCGCCGTACTGCCAAGCGGACTAAAAGCAGGAATTCTATTCAGCCAATACCGTTCGATCACTTTCGATAAAAATACTCTTTGTTCAGTCACTATATATCATTTAGGTACCTCTATTAATCGTTAAAAACGTCCAAGTTGTAAATAGAAAATTCAACTAGAATAATGAAATTATAGGAAATTTCCTGTATTTTTCACTCCACACAGCGGTTATAATTCTTTATATAATAATACAAACAGAAAGATTTTGGTGAAACTAAAGTTATCGTTAAATAATATGGTGTAAGTACGAAAAGTTCTCCCACAAATATAAAATCAATTTTATTTGAACCATTCAATTAAAAGTAGCCAGCTTTTTGTTGTCAGCTTCACGCTGTATCCAGCAAGCAGCGTAGATAGAGGGAACATAGTGTCAAGACACTCTCCATTTACCACTAAACTCTGGAGGCATTGCGTGTTCAATGGCAGAACTCAACGCCGCGTTTTTAGAACAAAGAAATTAAAAATTCAATATTTTATTTCCTCGAGTAGGAATCGAACCCACAACCTGTCGCGTTTACATACACGCTTGTTTCCAAGACGGCCTCAACAAAATAACCTCAAACATCCACAATTCATTTATGTATGCCAATATTGACAAACACACGAAAAATAATCGAACATACACCTACAAAACCACACACATCCAAAATATTATGTTTTACGTTCAGTTTAACGTATTCTCATAAAGCTCCAATTATTCACACAGCGCGTGTTGAAACGGAACACAGACGTTGATGGCAATAAGCTTAAAAGCAAGCTTAAATTAAAGAAGTTTCTTTCTAATTATATACTTCAAACGTTCTTTTTTTTGGAACGAAATGATTTAATGAAATTGTGTTAGTTTTTTTCATGTTTTTTTTTGTGTGTGTGCAAGGATGTAAGGCAACAATTAATTAATTAACAATTATAAGATACAATAGATTTTTATGTATCAGTTTCACGCTGTATTCCGCATACAGCAGGGTAGTCAGAAGGAGTCTAGTGCTAAGTCACTCCGTTCTCTACTTTCCGCCGAATTTTTCGAGACTTTGCGTTTTGATTGGCGAAACTCAACATGGGGATTTTGGATTATGGTAGAGCGAAGAAAATAATAAGAAATTATAATAAAAGGGAACGAATTATTCCCTCGAGTGGATCTCGAACCCAAGACCGTGGCGTTAGTCACACTCTTATGCCCATGCACGAAGGGCTCAAATAAACGTGTGCTTCATTAAAAAACATAGTGCAAATAAATTCAATTCAATTAAAAATATTTCAAATAACTCTTTGTTTTAAAATTACTTCAATTCAATATTTTGAAGTTGAGATTTAAACTATTGTTTAGGAATTTAAATCCCCATGAGAGAAATGCTAACAAAAAATATTTATAATTAAGATGTTTCGTTAGTTTTACGAAAATATCTAAATGTTTCAAATAGAAAAAAATATATAGATTTCGTTTACTTTGTATATCATCTAAAAAAAAGGTACCTACTTAACCTTTTTTTTTAGATGATATACACCAACATAAAAATTAAAAAAATAAATAAATTATTAAATTTATTTGTGTTAAATAGACATTTAACACTAATAAAAAAAGAAAAACCACAAAGTACATAAGATATTTTGTATGAAAAATGTATTCTCTAATATAGAAAGCAAATAAGGATGTGCCATACATCAAGAGTAAGATTTGTGCGACGTTAGTCTGAGGGCCCGAAATAATATATAACGACACCGCGAAACGAATGGTATCTACTGTCGGAGTGATATGAGATAATAACATGTTTTTTTTATGTTCGCTGTATCCCGCACATAGCTGAGTAGGCAAAGGGAACCTAGTGTTAAGACGTTCCGTTCTCAATTTGCCGCCGAATTCTGGTGGCGTGTTGAGTGGCAGGACTCAATGCCACACTTTGCCTCGACACCAAAGCAAAGAAATGCAAATATAAAATTTATTTTAATTTCTCGATCGGGAATCGAGCTCACAACCTGTCGCATTTACAGTCACAACACGATTGACCTCAAAAAATAATAAAATGTTGGTTGTATTATTCAGCTATAACGTTTGCCATCTAACAAATGATTGCCTTATACTACATAGTATCATTAAAATATGTGAACGCGACTCAACACACAATGCATCGAGAATTCAGCGTAAAATGGAGAACGAAAGTGTCTTAATAGTAACAGAGTGTCATAAGACGACACAACGGAAAACTAAAAACATAAGTATACTAAAGCCACAAGACAAGCTAAGACGAGAAAATATATATATTAAAAAAAATATATGTTACCTTTTCCAATTCGCCTCTCACGGATCGTAAACGCTTCGCCTCAAACGATTCGGGGGCGTGAGCGCGTATTTGAGCGTCGGCGTCGCGCGCCGCCCGCCCTAGCTCCTCTTCGCGTGCCTTTTTAGAAAATTATATTATTAACATATGTATTTTTATATATGTATATAACATATATGTAATTATTAATAAATGTATATAAAGGGCTATCGTAGTATCTGATATAAAGGCGGTTGGTTCGATTCCTGCTCGGGCGAATTATTGTTTTATTTTCTCGTCTTGGTAACAAGAGAGAGACAGTAGAGTTGAGTTCCAACAGTCAACAAGCAACGCCTCTTAGATCGAGCGGAAATTAGATAACAAAATTATCACAAAATTTCCTCTGCATACCCTGTTATATGCGGGATACAGCGTGAAACTGAAAAAAATACAATACATATGTATTTATGTATTCAAGGATCAACATAACATTTTTATATCTAAACATAATATGAATATTTTATGTTAAGACATAAAAAACATAATTTACTAGCGTTTCATTACAAAGTAAGTCTTGAATTTAACAGAATATTGTTCAGGTAATGGATGGTGGTCTGAAAGTACTAACCAAATTTTTATATAATTATATTTGAAATACAGTATCAATCTGGCAATAACACTTTAAAATATACCAAACGTTGCAAATTAAACTTAGAATTGAAAAGAGCTTTATAAAGTAAAAATAAAAAAAATTGTACCCTTTTTATTTGAATCCTGTACCTACTTACTTCTAAGTAACATGAAAGCTTTCAAAGTTTGACGAATAATATCAAACTTTTAAATCAGCTATGGTACAGTAAGTAGAAATGTCTCTGTAGAAATATGAGAAGAAAATACTAGAATTTTTGTTAGAAACTTTTTGTTACAATCTTTTACTGAATAGAAAATAGGTAGTATAACTAGCAACTAGGTACTGATCTAAAAAATTAAATCAACTTGACGCTGTATCCCGCACACAGTAGAGAAGGCAGAGGGAACCTAGTCTCAAGACACTCCGTTCCCCCCTTTCCGCCGAATTTTGGAGGCATTGTGTGTTAAGTACCGGAACTCAACGCCGCACTTTGACTCGACACCAGAGCGAAGAAATGAAAATATAAATGTTAATAAATATTTCATTTCCTCGAGTGGAGTTGGGACCCACAACCGGTCGATTTTGCAGTAACGCTTTGTGCTCTTGCACTATGACTGGCATGATCTACAATAAAATATATGTACATGAAACTTAAATGTGTTCTACAATAGTTTAAATAGTTAGTACTAAAAAAATCTGTTAGTATTTCTATTTTTTACCTTTTTTAACTATACGATCACAATATAGTAGAAAAACAACTAGCTCTCTCCAAAGCCTATGAAGCCTTAATTTAAAAAAAAAAAAACTCAAATAACAATATTTAAAGATCTAATCTAAAGGAACAAAAATCCATAAAACCTAAAATACCTACTGCTTTTATTACCTATATAAGTCCCAAAAAATTGAAAAATATAACAATATAAAATATAACAATATATATAGTACGTACACCGTCAACGGTTTCATGCAACATAGGTCTAACCAATAAATCGGTTTTACGACCGCACGGGCAGCGCGCTGCTCTCCACTAAGTTTTGCTGGAGCAGTAACTTAGCATGGGACTAAACAATTTTTTATGTATTGAAATTTTTACTAGTATTTTAACGTGTCGTCGCGGCGCAGGTGCACAAGGGTGTGACTGTAACGCGATGGTTGTGGATTCGATCCCTAATCGGGGGAATTAATTGTTATTTATAAATATTTTTATTTCTTCGCTCTGGTATTAAGGCAAAAGCCCAAATTGAGTTCCACTCAACACGTAATTCTTCGATGAATTCGGAGGAATGTGGGGATCAGAGTGTTTAACACTTGGTTCCCTCTGTTTACCCTGCTACATGTGAGATACATGCTGAATATATTTTTAAGTGTCACATGGTAAAATTGACAAATAAGGGTTTTCATTTCAGTTTGATAGGTACAGATTTTATTTTGCTCCACGAATCTCATGCAAGGAGCAAAGTAAAAAAAGAGAACCTGAGTGAGTGAGTGTTGACACACTCCATTTTTCGTTTTCCTCGCTCTGGAAACAAGACAACGTGCGGGATTAAAATCCGGCTGGCGAAAGGAGTGCCTTAGCACTTACCTACCCTGCTGTATATGGTATTTAGCACGAAGATATAAAAAAATATATTTAATTAAATATAAATATGACCCAGACAAATTCTACATGTTAAGTATTATTCTACGTTCTGGATATACAATTGACACCAATTAAAGTTAATTCCAGTTAAAAGCTTCATATCAATTGGTAACGTAAACACCCTGTCGACACACATTGGTATTGAAATCGTTAACAAAGCTATAGATTAGAGAGCCCCTCTCCAATTCGTGATTCTGTTGAACGATTTTATCGACGTACATAGAATTAAAAAATAAAAATAAAAAATCATACATAGAATTAGTATGGTAAAATTTTGAACTATAAGTATTTAAAAGGCTTTTTTTAGATTCACGCCGTGTCCTGCATATAGCTGAATAGGCGGAGAGAATCGAGAGAAAAGAGAATCTAATTTAGCTTGTTTTCACACTTTTCGCCGAATTTGTTTATCATTTACTCATTACCGTAGTCCGAGTGGAAATCGACAACCGTTGCGTTTGTCGTTGGTTAGGCCAGTTGTGGCAAAATGGCACAAAATGTGACTGAAACTCGACTGGTTGTGAGTTCGATCCCCACTCGAGGAAATGAAATATTTACTTACAGACACTCTGTTCCCTACTTCCCGCCGAATTATGGAGAAAACAGTGTGTTGAGTGACGGGACTCAAAGCCGCGCTTTACCTCGCCACCAGACCAGAGAAAAGAAAATATTAAATATTTCATTTCTACGAGTGGGAATAGAACGGACAATATGTGTAGAAAATTTCTACACATACAAATTATGGCCAATCGTGGTTCAGGGGCACAAAGTGTGACTATATCCGCGACTGGTTGGGGGTTCGATCCCCGCTCGAGGAAGTGAAATATTTATTTACATTTATATTATTATTTCATCGGTCTGCTGTCGATGCAAAACGCGGCGTCGAGTTCCGCCACTCAGCACGCAGTCCCTCCAGACTTCTGCGGAAAGTGGCGAAGGGGGTGTCATAACACTAGGTTCCCTCTGCCTACCCTGCTGTGAGCGGGAGACATCGAATGCAAAAAAAAATCAAACCCAAAATGTTGTAGTCAGTAAAGTCAGTCAAAACATCCTATTATATCCATACAACGGCGGTCAAATCGTTAGCGCTAACGCGACACAGCCCCGTGCACTCAGGCTATCGGTGGGCCACTCCATTCTTGTCATCGGAATTAATCGATCGCGACGTGTGATACGACACGCGCTGTCCAGAGTGTGGTTACTGGTGGATTTGTAAATCGTGAAGGTTTTGTGTGGAGGGATTGTCGGGGGTTCGATTTTCCTATAAAATTGTACTATGATGATAAGTTATATTAATTTGGAAGAGATATGATGTGTATATAGTGTTTAATAATTTCTATAAGATACAAAAACTGATCCACTGAAAAACATATTTCTCTAATAAAAGCAAGCATCGCTTATTATTTCGCATGTAGCAGGGTAGGCAGAGGGAACCTAAAGTAAAACACTCCGTAACTTCTCCAATTTTGGATATAAATAGGAATTATATACAATTTACATAAATTATATAACTTCACTAATGATTTAAGCATTAAACTTTACATAAAATAAAAAAATAAATCAACTTCACGCTGTATCCCGCACACAGCAGGGTAGGCAGAGGG
>DWAP01003862.1:0-11538 GCA_018230625.1 Heliconius eleuchia
TTTTTATACATTTTCTAAATAAGTATTTATCTTTCCTAAGTGTGGATTAACACTTCAAAAATGTTTAAAAAATATAATGGATTTGTCATCAATCATAAATTATAGAAACATAATTTAATTTAAATAAAAAAAATAGAATTTGCATATTAAATTAAATTATATTTTAGATATTATCAGAAATCAAAGTTCATTGAACAAAGAATGAATCATGTAAATGAACTCAATTTGTGGGTCAATGGGGACAAACGATGTCTTTGTTTAAAATAAACTATTTTTATATATGCTGTTTCCCGCTGACAGCAGAGTAGCCAGAGGAAATTTAGTGTCGATACACTGAAAATATAAATTTAAATAAAAAAAATATTTCTTCGAATGGAGATCGAACCAAAGACCCCCGGTTACCCGGTAACGTAATATACACATTTTAAATTGGACCAAATATTGTGTATCAAACAAACAAACAAACTTACAAATAAATATTCTCAATATTTTAAATAACACAATTGATAAGATTCAATTGAATTATTTCTCGTTATATTGATAATATGAAATTTTTTGGTAAAATTCCATTATCTGGTACAGTATGAGGTCATGTTATACTGATACTACCAAAACTGTTATAATTATTTTATCAGACATCTTTCGTAAAGGTATACAGAGAAAAGCTTTTGTGTCTATAGAAGGCGCAGTAGCACAAGCGTAGACTGTAAACCTGACGATCGTGAGTTCGATTCCTACTCAGGAACATGAATTATTATTTATTAATA
This sequence comes from Heliconius eleuchia, assembly GCA_018230625.1. Classification (NCBI taxonomy): domain Eukaryota; kingdom Metazoa; phylum Arthropoda; class Insecta; order Lepidoptera; family Nymphalidae; genus Heliconius; species Heliconius eleuchia. Next base: position 768 of record DWAP01003862.1, read on the forward strand.
TTTTCATTTCTTCGCTCCAAACTGCTAAGGCTAATCGGGGCACTAAGTTCCGCCACTCAACACGAATTGCCTCATAAAGTAGGGAACATTTTAAAAAAACTACTTAACACTTGGTTCCCATGCCTTCCCAATTATATGCGGGATAGAGTGTGAAGCTGGAAATAATAATATTTTAGTTATTGGCTGGGGAAGCTTGACGCTGGACTTAGCGCTTAAAGACCAAGAAAATGCTTTCACGTAATTTACTACGTACCTACATGTTTTAATACCACTCTGGATGCTATTTTGACAGACAGATATCGCTTGCAATTGTCACACAAATGTTCCAATTGATGTATTTAGATATTTAGATTTTGTTTTAAATAGATATCTATTGTGCGCCACAAACTTTATTTAACAAAAAAGGAAAATATAACATAAATTTACTACTTTTATAAGAGTAAATTTTACGCCTTTCCATAATTAATTAATATTTCGTCAAGAATTCTATTTTATCTATATTTAATTATAAAATGCAAAATTTCATATTATTAGTAATTGAAAGTTCAAGTGAGCATCTAAAGCAGTTATTAGACACGTTGTTTGCGGATAACTATTTGAAAAATAGATAAATCCCTTTTATCGCAGAAGAATCTCAGAAATGCGTTTTAAAGTATATACTCGTAATTAGATACTGGGCGATAGTTGTGAAGTTATTTTTAAATTATAAAAGAAAAAAATGTGTTATTTAATATGTAATATCTTAATCTTTAAAGTTTTTTAAAAGCTTTCCTTCATTTTATTTAACAAAGGTATTTAATGCAACTTATAATATTAAATGCCATTAAATATTAAGGCCAGTCATGGCGCAGGGGCATAAAGTGTAACTATAAACCCTTGTGTGGGTTGTGGCTTCGATTTCCACTCGAGGAAATGAAATATTTAATATTTTCGTATCTTTGCTCTAGTGTTGAGATTCGCCACTCTACACGCCTCCTCCAGAATTCAACGGAAATGGGGAAAGGAGTGTCTTAACACTAGGCTCCCTCCGCCTACCCTGCTGTCTGCAGGATACAGCGTGAAGGTAAATAAATAATAATATAATATAAAATGCACATGAATACTTAAAAGTGAATGCATGTAATTAACGCATAATAAAACAAAGTTTAAATTATCGTTTGTTTTAAAGATTAAATTTAATTAAATGTAAATGCCATATAACATTTAAGATTGTCGTTGCATTGGTATGAAAATTTTGTTAAACCAATTATTTCCAAAAACCAGTTTTCTTAGTTGTTTTTTTTTTCACATGAACAAATCAACCAACCAACATAAAATATCGTATAGAACCAAAATCGTTATTAAATAAACCAATTTAAATAAATACCAGTTACATAAAACTAGCTATAGTTCTATGACTACTATGTTCTATCTCGTATATTTGAAGAATCTTAACTTCATATCCAAAATTCACTTTCACAAGAAGATAATTAATAATGTGAATAAAATAATACCACTCTATATATGTGTATGTAGTGACTTTTTTTACCTAATTTTCAATAAAAAATATAAAAAAGATATTATTACAGTAAAAATAATAAGTTTTATGCAAGTATTTTACAAAATAATCAAATATAAGATCATAAGAAACATTACTTTAGAACAAATTGTAATTTATAGTAATGAATATGCTACCATCAAAAAAAAACCACTTTGCAAAAAAAAACATGAAAAAAAAACACTTTTTCTCGAAATATTTTTTTTCTCAAAGCCTTTAAAGGCTTATGCTTTAACAATTATAACTCTACATAGAACATACGTTATAGCACACACCTGCCTCCTAAACGGTGAATGCTTCGTTTGGACATCACTATCCACTTTCTCTATTTCACCGTTCCGAACCGGTCCATTTTCATTTTCGTTTGTGTATATCTTCTCCAACTCCGGCGCAGAAGCGCGGTCCATCGCGTATCAGTTCCTTGGGTACACTGTGGCACAGGTCCGAAACGGGGGCCTTATGAAACTCCAATCACTATTTGATGCTTCATTATCTTATCACACGTAAATAGTCGTATTAGGAGCCATTACTATCTTAGTGAGACATCGGTGTAGTATCTTCTTTAACTCAGATATAATAAAAGCATTCTGTTCTGAGGCAGCTTTATAGAAAAACTTAATAAATATACAGAGTATTTTAGTAATACAAAAAATAGTTTTGATGATAAAGTGCATACCATTTTCGTATTAATTTTAAAATATCTTATTATATGATTTATATTAAATTATTGTTGTTTTATCTTATATTAATAATAAATTATCTGTTCGTCTGCATCGCATTGTTATCGTATTTCCTTATAATTTTATACTAAATCTTTTTAGATATTTTTATTAGTTCTATTATAATAGGACTAATATACTTTCATCTGGTACCTCATAAGAGTTAGTATGTATTTTTGTAGGTAATAATATACTAAACCGTAACCACATTAAATCTTGGATAAAAATAATACAAGATACCTCTCCTTCAATCTTTTAATAACTGATAAAAAGCAATGTGTTTTTAGAGCATACCACAGCAGGTATACAGATAATACTCATCGGGTCGTGATATTTGTGACATTTTTTTCAGTTTCACGATGTATCCTGCACATAGCAGGGTAGGCAGAGGGAACCTAGTGTTAAGACGCTCTTTTCCCCACTCTCCGCCGAGTTTTGAAGGCATTGCATGTTGAGTAACAGAATTCAACGCCTCGTTTAATTGATGAAATATTTACTTAAATGTATATTTCCGCGCGCCGGAAATATATACACTCCTCGAGTGGCGATCGAACCCACAACCAGTCGCGTTTACAGTCACACTTGCTGCCCCTGCGCCACGACTGGCCTCGGTGTGATATACCTATTTGTAGTATATATAATATATATACATGATATATGATATAATAAAATTTCTCCTGGTGCAGTTCAACATTTTTTGGTCATTTATTCCACGCTTTTTAAGCTAAATGCGTAATATTCTTGACAATAACATATATAAATGTATTATGTTTAGCTTTATATCGTAACTGGTCTTATTACTAGTCACTACAAGTTATCATTGAGTTTATGTAATCGCACCAATATTTGCATTTATTTACCTATACAAAGCCTAGCGCTTTGCCAATACAACTTAAAACCAGATACAACTACTTAATATATATAATTTATCTGTTTTTATATAATTTAATATCTTTACAACGATACGTTTCTAGATCTAGAACTAAAAATTTTAATTATAAATATATGTAGGACAAAATCAAAGGTAAAAATTATAGAGTTGTTCACTTTGGGTAAGTAACAAAGGAAAACATAATGATCGAGTGGTCAAATAGAACCAGTTTAAAATTATATAAATATATAAAATATTCCGCTTCACGCTGTATCCCACACACAAAAGGGTAGGCAGAGGGAACTCAGTGTTAAGACACTCCGTTCCCCACTTTCTGCCGAATTCTGGAGGCATTGCTATGCCTGATACGATTTATTTATAAAATATTAATGTCGCACATTAAATAAGTGAAACAGTATTAATATTTATCATTTGTTTATTTGGACCCAAACTCGTTTCTTCATCAAACGCCAGGATAACAGAAGGTTATAAGCGCTTCTCTAATTATTTTTACCTTGGAGAAGCTTTAATACCTCAGATCTAACCAATTGATTTTGTTGTCCTTCACCGTAGTTTCGTAGGAATATGAGAAAGGCTGCTGCGCTGAGCTTGGTAGTTTCCAGAATTCGTACTGGTTACTTCAACAGTAGGTACTGCTTCACACTGTATCCCGCACACAGCAGGGTAGGCAGAGGGAACCTAGTGTTACAACACACCGTTCCCCACTTTCCACTTCCACTTCCACTTTCACTTTCCAAGAATTTCTGGAGGCAGTGCGTGGTAAGTGGCGGAACTCATCGTCGCGCTTTACCTCGACACCATAGTAAAGAAATGATAAATGTAAGAAAATATTTCACTGTAGTATGGATCGAACCCACAACCAGTCGATTTTACAGTCACACTTTGAGCCCCTGCGCCACGACTGGCCTTATCTACTCATATGTTAGGAAATATTCAGACTTATAGAAGTTACTGCACGGTACTCTCGTATATACGTAAACGTTTATGTATATCTAATACTTAAAAACTATCACCGCTGTACACCATACACTACAACCGTAGTTAATAAAAATTTAAACAAATCATTTAAAAAATATGTATGTATGTATATCGAATTATATATATATATATATATATATATATATATATTCGAATTTCGAAAAAAAAAATTTTGAAATGACAGTCCAACTTGCGTCGACGTTTTGCCCCATTAACCCACTCACCGCTGATAATGAAATACAAGATTTTACTACTTTAGTTTATTATTTAAAAAAAATCATACTATCTAAATATTTCGATGTCAATATGTGTAAAAGTAGTTAGTAGGTAGTTTCCTTTATCCCGCATATAGCAGAGTAAACAGAGGGAACCTAATCTTAAGACATTGCCCGTTTTTACATTGAGTGGCGGACCTCAAGGCCGAGAAGAACAAACAGCCAAAATGTCACATTTTTTTAATATACAAAAACATGTTTATTTTAAGGATTCTTTTTAAGCTTTTTTATTATGAGGGTAAAGGCCTCATTGGTATGATCGGCTTACAGCAACATAAACCAGCTCAGAAACCTTTTTATTTGAAATCTTTTTTTAAATCAAGTTTATTGACCTTTTTCTGTTTATTATATATATATATATATATATATAAGTTTTTATATAATTTTCCATGACGCCTTTCAAAGGTCTTTCAAAGACCAATAAATGCGTGTTGTCGACCAAAATTAGTAAAATTTATTATTTATATTCATATATAAGATACAATATTTTTTTTTTCACAGGCAGAGGAAACCAAGTGTTAAGATACTTCGTTCCCCACTTTCTCGGAACTCAACACCGCGCTTTGCCTCGACACCACAGCAAAGAACTTACAATATACATTTAAATAAACATTTTATTTCTTCGAATGGGAATCAAATCCTGAACCTTTCGCATTTACTGGCCTACATTTAGTCCAAAAATGATATTTGGATATAATATGGTGTGAATGAATTATAAGCTAAGGGTCCATTTAAGTATTGCGAAAGCAGTTTTTTGCAATTATTGACGTCTTTCTTCTCGCCTCGTCTGCGCAGGCGTCCTTCAGGGTTCCACCCTTTCCCCTCTTCTATACGCGCTGTACACCAGTAACGTGCACCGCACAATATATACCGCTTAGAGGTGTGTCTTACTGATAAGCAAGCGCAGTAAAATGTCACATAAAAATAACCTAACTCTATACAAAACTTGCATTAGACCAATCTTCATCTTCGCTACTATAACGTTCACAGTTCGAACACACTAAACTCTAGATACCCTTCAAAAGGTTCGAAACAAATTCTTAATAGAATCATTGCGTGTTGGGTGACAGAACTTATCGACCCGCTTTGCGTCACCAGAGATGAAAATTGAATATAGCTATTGTATTTACATTTGGTCGTCATTCTTCTGTATTCTCTGTCACTTATGTTGTCTCTCTCTTGCTGCAATTTAATTAATGATGATCTTATTTCTCGCTTCCTATCTTTATAGAGTCTGTAAAATTCTAATTGTAAAATTAGTAGTATAATTTTAAAAGAAAAAAACTATTAAGTGTGAGTCTGTAACAATTTTAGGTTTGTTAGTCACATAGGAAATCAATTTGTAAAAGTTGACAAACTTAAGTTTGCGGACGTATGCAGTCGTTTTGTATGAAATCAATATAGGTTTGTGATACTTTTAACATAATATAATATGTTTCAAGTAGTTTTTTTACGGTTTTCGGACTTTTTAATTTATTTGTACTGTAATTTTTTACATCTTGCCATATTTTATAATTGTAGGTCAACGGGCAATAGGTTTAGATAGTATACCCCATTACGAGGCGGATAAACTTGAAAAAATCGTCATTGAGGCCTCTCTCGTACGGGAAGATTAATTTAATTTTTAAAATTTAAACATTATTATATTTAATTTTACCCGTCGAGTACAGGGTCTACCGCGAGCTATGATAACTTTCAAAAGGCAAAATTCCTTGACATTTAAAATATTATTTAACTTAGGTATTTTGTTACATAAAATCTTAATGTATAACCTAGGACATTGATAACTTTTTTGATTAGTTGATCGATACTCGAGTGAAAATACAACAATACTTTTCAGGACAGAAGCTTTTAAAATGATAATTTTATTCTCCAAGAATAATTCTTACGTTTCTTTGTCGTCTTTTGTCCCTTTTTTTCATATTCATTTGAATCCTATATTACATATAGGGCGGAATACGGCGAAAAATAAAGGCTCTACGAGATTATAGATTTTAACGATATTTGAGTTGACTAGAGAATATAAAAATAATTTTAATGTAACGTATTAGCTACAGCAGATCCGTCTTCGAAAGCTGTAAATAGTTTAAAAATGGTGCACTCTGTAGTATTTATATTTTTTTAAATATATTTTAGTTATGTTATTTCCAACTGCCACTTAAAAAGATAATTAATGACTTTTGCAATCGTTAATTGCACTATATATTGATATTACTGTTACGAATATCAAATTTCTTATATATAAGTATGTATAAAATAAAAATAACTGTAATAATGATATCCTTCTAGTTATATAACTTTAAAAACCGTTTCAAAACTTAACATGACCTTTTTATGTAATTCCAACAATCAACCTACTTTTATAAGGAGATGGTAACTAAATACACACATTTATTTTAAAAATTTAATTAGACTCTTTGTGTAATTGTCCAAAAATGTTTAAAGTAAGAGTCACGAGTATAATTAAGTATAATTTCAAATTTGCCTGTTAAAATTTCAAGGCAATCTTATCTTTACACGACTTAACTCTAAAGAAATATATTTTTTTACCTATATTTCTACTTTCTTGATAAGTACTTCTTTTATTTTATAAAAATTGTCTAAATTGAAGTAAAATATGTAGATAAATTCACAAATATATTAATGTACATAAAAATTTCAGGAACGAAAAATAACAGTAAATAATCACCAATTATTTATTTAGTTTTGCGTACCTCATAAGATTTTTGGTATATTATTATAACACAAATAATTCTTACTTTGACTATATGCACCTCAAAGCATTTTGCCTTCAAAGCAATTTCCCAATATTATATAATTATAATTTTTTAATATTTAACTCCTGTATTTTTTATCTGTGTGTTGTGCACTCACGTTGAATTGCTATTTTTATATATTACTGCAACTGCTCTTAATCTTATTGATAAAAGACGTTAATATATCCCTCAGAACTGTTTAAATAGGCACCCAAATTACAAAACTAAAACTTAAACTAAATTTCTAACTTCAAAGTTCAAAGTTAACTTAACTTAAATTTCTATGGCATTTTTTTATCATATTTTCTAGTTTCTTACTAAGAAGAAGGGAATGCCTGTACAATGTGCATTATAGGATGTACCTACATAAAATTTCTAGGCTTTAGGACAAGATGTGACTAGATTTGACGTTCACTGTACGTTTTTGTCATTGCTAAGATAATAAGATGCTAGGAAATGAAATGTTTAATATTTTCATTTCCTCGATCTGGTAACTCGCGGTATTGATTTCTTCCACCAAATACGCCTGCAGATTTCGATAGAAAGTGGCTAACGAAGGCATCGTTAGGAGAACGGAGTGTCTTAACATTAGGTTCCCAGGCGTCCTCTCCCTACTGTACTATGTGTGCGATACAGAGTGAAGCTAAAAAAATATACATTTAACACTAAAAACTAATTTAAATGTTTTGGATGGAATACGATGGAATCTTAATGTTTTATGATATACGTATCTTTTTATGTTATTGTATATATTTAAGTATATAAAAATAATACAAGTATGTATGTATATTTTATTTCACATTTTCACACTAATGAGCTTGGTAAGAACCTACGATAATGTAAATAATATGTACTGATGTCAAAGTGTATTTTATTTTGTTTCCAATTTACAGTGCAGTGCAGTGCAGTGACCGTCGTGGCGCAAAGGCTCAGCGGGAGACTAAAAACTCGACGGTTCGGGTTCAATACTCACTCACTCGAGGCATAATGATGACTGAATGAGGCAGAACATGAATGAATCAGTGAATCAGTTCCACAACTCAAGACGTAATGTTTTGAAAATCAAGCCAAATTTATAAAACAGAGTATCTTAACCCTGCTATATGCGATACCTAAACAATAAAACAATTTAGTCAACTTTACATTTGTATTTGCTACTGGATTTTAATAAAAAATGCATTTATATTTTTGTCGTTTGCATATAACTATAAACAATGACTTAATTTTTTCACATTTAATACGCATTGAATGAAATGTCACTCAACTTTTATATTAGATACAACACAAATAAAAACATAAGAACATATTTTTTATCACATAGTTATATTTTCATCACAATTTTTTTATAGACTGAAGCGTCACACAGCATGGCAGGCAGAGGGATCCTGAGACTTTAACATAATTTTGAACTATATATAATAATAAGCCTAAAAAACTCACTTCAGCCATCGCATGTAATCTAATAAGGTACACATTTCTTACCTAAGCCAAAATATACAGGGTGGAAGCGTCTGCACTTCTTTTACCGGAGTAAAGATTAAAATACTTCAAGCCCATACCTAAAGAAATTAATCAATATACCTCAACAGTTTAGACGTAGGATTTTTTTTTCATTTTACGATGTCTATCCTGTATTTCGTGTGACGCTGTTACGAATAAATATCAATAACAAAAATACAAAAATACTATTACGCGTTGCCGGAAGCAGCAGTGCTTTTCATTCTCAAAAAACATACTAAAACGAGAAAGGGATACCTCTCGTTCAATTTTACGCAATTCAACATCGCTGCCAATACAAACGACTCGATTTCGTGAATGACGCGTTTAATAGGTTTGTGTCTGTGTGCGTCATTTTACAACGATTATTTTATACAAAATAATAAGAAAAAATCTCTTTTGTTCTGATTAAATAAAATCTATTAGGTTTTTATAGAGTAGTTAAAACTTTCATTTAAGTGGTGATGACAAAAACACTCTGTATAATAACCTCATTGTTAGGAGTGGCCTTGTAATAATCATTATTAATAAATATTCCATGGACACAGCAACTTTAGGGATTATTGTAATTAAACATTATAATTTAATAAGCACGTATATTGTACGTACGGACGCGTGCATGTATAATTTTTTTTTGTAATACATATTTTTAAATACAATTGCCAAAGGAATATTTAATATTAATGTTATTATAATAAATGAGGAAACGAGTTGTTTATTTTACTTATGAAGCCCTCTAGAGTTTTTTTGTTTTATATAATTTTGCAATTGTCACCCTTATTATATATCTCACGGAGTAAAAAGAGAAACTTTATGATAATACAATTTGTGCTTTGGGTTTTATTTCTTTATAAATAAATGCTTATTGTTGTTGAACAAGCAAGATGATCAAGCAATATGTACCAAATTTTTTTTTTTTAATTTGAAATATAGAAACTGATATTATTTATTTTTAGCGCTTAACCCTATATCCCGCACGTGGCAAGTAGGCAGAGGAAACCTCCGCCGAATTCTCAAGGCATTGTGTGTTGAGTGTAGGAACTCAACGTCGCACTTTGCCTCGACACCAGAACGAAGAAATGAAGGATTATTATTGGTTGAGCACAATTTTGACGCAGGTAAACAAAGTGTTACTGTAAACGCGACAGGTTATGGGTTCGATACCCACTCGAGGAGTTGAAATATTTACTTAAATTTATATTTCCATTTCTTCGCTCTGGTGTCGAGGCTAACCGCGGCGTCGAGTTCTGCCACTCAACACGCGATGCCCCCAGAATTCGTGGAAGTGAAGAGAGAGAGAAGAGAAAGTGGGAAACGGAGTTTCTTAACACTAGGTCCCTTCTGTCTACCCTGCTGAGTGCGGGATACAGTATGAAGCTGATTTAAAGTATTTTAATTTATTTTATGTGATTTCAAATGTCTACTTTAAGCTGTTGAAAGACTGTAGTATACGTATGTACAGAAAAATTATCAACCAAGAATTTAGTTTCATGATTATTTATGTTATTATGATTTTTTTAGCTCCACGTGTTATCTATCACACGTAGGCAGAGAGAACCTAGTGTCAAGACACTTTCCTCCGTTTTCCGCCATTTCATTCTGCCATTGCGTGTTGAGTGGTATAACTCAACACCGTGTTATGTGTTGTATAACATTAAGTACGATCTGTGGATCATTTGAAGAACCACACTCTTCGTACTCGGTACTCTAAAGAATGATATTAAAAATAAAAAAAAAACTATGAATGTATTATTTATCATATTTATTTATTTAAAAAAATACGAGAAGTGTACGAATAGTAAAAGAGTACAGTTAAAAGACATTTGTACTATTAATATTATATACATATATGTAAATACAACTCGCTCATCCTTAAAACTTAACATAAATATAGTTCTATAGAAATAGATCACTTGACGACTATTCTTATTATTCTTATGTACATGAATTTTATAGCCAGCTAAATGACTGTAAATTATTTATATAGTTTTTAAAATACAAAAATTCTGCTTACTATATTTTTATTTCGCGGATGACATCTCAATTTAAGTCCTTATTTAGTTAGTTACGTAGGCTGCAATTGGAGGGTTAAGAAAATACGATTTTTATATCTTAAA
>DWAP01003863.1:0-11536 GCA_018230625.1 Heliconius eleuchia
TTATATTTATTATGTTTCGGTCTTCAGTCTGGATAAATGAAAAATTTAAACATAATATTTGGATAGAATATGAATGAGTTATTACTGTAATTTATCTGTATGTCAAATTTTGGAAAAAGTATAGAGATTAAAGATAGATATTAAATTGATGATAATAGGATAGATGTTTTGAAACAACATTTATGGAATTGACTTTTTTAGGAATGGATTGGATTTGTGTAAAAGCAAATATAGTAATCTGCGATCATGTAATTTTTTGGAAAAATAAATTAAACATTTTTTTAATAATAATTACTGTAACTGAAGCAAATGTTATCAGACTATCGATAAAATATTTAAAAAAAAATATATTGCTGTATTTGCTTCTATATAATTCATTAGACAGATCTTTTTGAATTCGATTATTATATTATATAAGTAATTATAATAAATTGCACCTTTAGAAATATACATTTTGTTATAAGCATTTTTTTTATATTGATTAGATATTATAGATAAAACAAATATATAATAGCAGAGATGGTTGCATATTAGGCAATTTATTGTTAAGCAAACCTAAGTTATTAAATATTGTCTAACAGTACTGGACTCAGATACTGCAATTTTTTTATTTCAATAACCGAAATACCAATAATAAAAATGTGTCTTAGATTTATATGCAAAAATAGTTTAAATTATTCATATATATTATATTAGGCTAAGGATTTCTTATATACACAGACAAAAAATATTAATTTTGTTGTTAAGCCAATTTATTACAAATAAGCATAACATTATAAAAACCTTTAGATTATTATTTGATATTTTTCTTTTTTTTTTTTTTTTAAGAGATTAATGACACTAATGATTTACTATATTAATCGTAATTGTAATATTAGAATTAGATATTTACATATAAGATTCAGTTTTAAAAAAAATCTTGTTAGTTTTGCTTGCTTTTTTTAAATTATTCATGTATAAGTGGTGGTTAATTTAAGCACAAAGAGTATGAATAAAGACACTTCTAATTAAAAGATTTGTTTATTGCCATTTCCTAATATATATTTTTTCTAGTAACATATTATTAACATTCAAAATTATTTCAAATCAAAATATACATGCTTTTGCTGTTTCTATATCAATTTTGTTACATTAAAAAAGGGTATTTTATAGGAATAGCACATACATACTTCTTGATCTTGCTTAGTCCATTCAATAAAACACTTATTTGGTAGCACTATAGTCCCATGCATTACATTAATATAACATTTTTTATTCAGAAACCTACTTAAGTAAAACTAATAGTAAATGTTGAGGGAAAATTTGCAAAAATACTTTAGTTAAGTGTAGATTGTGAAAATTACATTCAAAAAGGTTAAACCGTTTCTGAGATTAGCGTGCACAAGCAAACACACAATTAAAAGAAAACCTTATTTTGATTTCCATTACTTTGATATGACTTTCTCATAAATCTATCATGTAAACAGCGATGAATTACAGTTTTATTATATGTATAGGTTAGACATTTTTTTATAAATTATTTTTAAACGTGCTTAAAGAATTTAATATGGTTAGTTTGGTTGGATTCTCTTAATATGAAAATTTAATATGTATCTTTAAAGATAAATGCATACAATGGACACAGAAAACACCACAACGAACAGTAATAGCCCTTTGGGTATATGTGTTCTGTGGAAAACAGCTGTAAAATGTCACAATGACAGCTGTCACTAAATCTTGCTAGACTTTGGACTCGCGGATTATTTGCAATAACATTATTTTTTTTATATTAACAAGACATATAATTACTGTAAAATGAAATTATTAGATTGAATTAAATATTATTTAGTAGATGTGAATATTTTTTTTGTAAACTAAAAATGTTTAATCCAACAGTAACGGTTCGTCGTATCGATGTTTTGATACGAATTTTGAACGGTCGTAAAACTATATTGAAGTCGAATTTAGTTCGTGCGTACTCTAGCGAAGGAAAGATTACAATAGGAAATGTGTCTAAGGAAATAACAACAGCTAAAAAGATTGCATATGTGCCAAGAAAATACTGTATGTTTCATGTTTACATTTTGTATAACCTTAAATTTATATTACTTAAATGTTTTTTTATTTACAAGAATATATTTGACAATAATATGACCAAAGGCATAAGAGTTTATTTATTTCGCCATTTTAATATTTTTTATGTAAATAAAAAACAAACTATTTTATTGCATTATTTCATAATTAATGAAGTTACATAACAATCAATAAAAAAAAAACAGTAAATAATATTTATTGATTATGTTATAATTTGTATTCCATAAAGAAAAAAATGTCATACTATGTAATTTTTTAGTAACAATAGAAGATGCTGAATTGAAATCTTTATCACAAAGTACTCTCCGCAATCTGAGATGGATGTTACAAAAGGATATACTTGGACAGGACATGTTTCTGCTAGGTCGTCCAGGGCCAAGCAGGTGATAAAAATTAGTTGTTTCTTTTATTTTAATTCTTTTCATCCAAAAGCAGTGGAACAGTGACCAAATGCTAATGTAATTCATGTTTCCTACTCGGGAAAATTAATGATTTTCATATTACTTTTTTTTTAGAAAATGTCAATCACAAAATCCACCTCTCAGAAATCATCTAAACACTCTGAATAATAAGCCGTATGTTCTCATCCAGCTACATCGAAATTCTTATACCTTTGTTTCAACTTATTTGTGTTATTTGTAATATAATTTTTATGTGTGCTAGGAAATATATAAGAAGTATATTGCTTTCCTGAGTGTGAATTATTTAAAAATGTTAAAAATAATATAACTGTTCTGGCAAGAGCATGACTATGTTTTGCTTCACCATTTATATATTTTGTTTAGTAATATCAAAGATAATAAGAATACAATAAATATTGCAGGAGGAAAGTGGCTTTCCAGTATTTGGAATTGACTCAACGAGAATTAGAATATGTAGCCTTATCAAGAGATACAACAGAGGCTGACCTTAAGCAGAGGAGAGAAATCCAAAGTTCTACTGCAAAATATTTTGATCAGGTATGATATTTATTAATGCAGTGGTTTTTAAAGCATACTTCGTACAGTGATAATAGTGACGACTAATATAATAATTTTAATGTTGGTATTGATAGGAATAATAGTTAAGACAGTGACATGCTGTGTTGCAAGTCCTGGGAACGGCTCTGAGCTCCTCATGCTGTAACACCAGTCTCACATATCCGCATATTATTAAACACTAAGTATTTTCGTTTCGGGCAAGACATTTAATGTGTAATCAAGATCAAATCATCAATCAGTTCCTCACAATCAGTTCCTCACATGTCTCACTTTCTGCCAAATTCTGAGGGCATTGCGTGTTGAAGCTAAACACTGAGCTTTGCCTCTAATTTTTTTTCTAATGAAGATATTAAATATATTTTTACCTTGAGTGAACTCACAATCTGCCACGTTTATGTTCGCACGCTTGTGTTGTTCGCATAATATTTTAATGACCTTTAAAACAATTCCAAATTAATAAAGGTGGCAAATTTTTTTTAAAATGGAAAATGATTTTTAATTTTAGAGCGCAGTTCGAGCTGCAATTGAGGGTAGAGTACTTGTAATAGAAGGTATAGAAAAAGCGGAACGCAATGTGTTGCCAGTTTTAAATAACCTCTTGGAAAATAGGGAAATGCATCTTGAAGATGGCAGGTTTTTGATACCGGCATCTAGATACGATAAACTGCTGAAGGTGAGTAAATTATAAATATAAATCATAGTCTACCTTTGGGTTTGGAGTATACAATTTTTTATCATTTTACTTGAGTGAACTTGAGTAATTTCTTTTTTGGGCAAGAAAAATATTGTCAATATCAAAATTTACTTATTTTTAAAACTCACAGCCATTACATGTGTCCCTTTCGTATGCATTAGATGTTCATTGTTCATAAAATAATCATTTTTCTCCTTTTTATATAGAATCTTACCAAATATTTACTCTTTAATACACGTAAAATTTTTATCGAAATAAATGTAGCAGTAGTTGTTTACTCAAAAAAGTGAATATAACATTTCGAAATTATTATTTAATGATTTTAAGCAAATTTATTTATCTATACATTTTTTTTTAAAGGAACACGGTATCGACGAAGTCTCAAAGTGGAGATTAGTTCGTGTCGATGAAAATTTCCGAGTAATAGCCCTAGGGTTGCCAGTGCCCAAATATGTGGGACAGCCTTTGGACCCTCCACTAAGATCGAGGTTTCAAGCTAGAGACGTCGCTACTATAGGATTTGGGGTAAGTGTTGTTGCATTTGAATTGTTACTTTTTACAGAGTAGTTACAATGAAATATTTCTTTATTTATTCATATATTGAGGAAATAATTGACAATATAAAACCGAAACTAAAACCTTTAAAAAGTAAACAAAGTATTGGAAAAGAGCAATCTTCAAAAGGCTGGTACATATACTCTATTCTTGATACAAGCTAATCTCTTTACTGGTGAAATCAATCAAGTGCGCCGCGATAGACAAATCAAGTATACTTGATGTTATAAGGAATATGAAAGCTTGGAGTATTTACTTTAAAATGGAAGGATATATTCTTTACGATTAATATTATAATCACTTTCGAGGTTTTTTTAAATTTGTGTAATGTAAATTGTTTTTATGTTCATCTTATAATAAGATTTAATAGGTTTAATTATAAAAGGTTCCTACGTATACGAAATTACAGAATTTTAATAATTAGATATAATAATTTGATAACTCTTACATATGTTATCGATAACTTTAAGCTTTAGTTATGTTTTTAAGCAAAGCGTCAGCATTTTAAGATCTCTGCGATAAAAGGCTTTCAGCCATACTAGGTGTAGTTGAACTAAACTTTTTATTTAAAGCTTCTGGCATAAAAATGTGCACTTGTTTCTTTGACTTTCCCACGTCCGGTATTAATTTCTTACTAACCATTTCAGCGTATTGTTTTTCCACTGCATTTCTTTCGGATACCATTTTTTGACGTGTTTCCATAACACTAGCTCTCATGTCTTTGACCTTTTTGTTTTCCTTTATCTTCGTGTCATGTCGTGGCGTGCTTTTCACGTTTCGTGACTGTCGCGCGTAGTTCTCGATCGTGTTTGCCGATGTTGGCATGTAACATTCTTGCCGATCGATAACCCCACTCGTCTTCGAATCGACCCTTACTTCCTTGGCTCTCAATTCTGTGACAGTTTTAGATTTGGTCAAATTACGTCGTTGTATTTCCGGCCAGCTGTGCCTTGGTTGTGACATCCTCTCCACATTTCCTACTGTCAAAAGATTGGCTTTCCCAGCAAGGTCCAACCATTGTAAAACTCTATCAGACAATTCGGTGTTCTCCTTAATTTCGGTTCTGGCAGTTCTATTACTTTTCACAGCCCTCATATTATCAGTTTCTAAGTTTAGTCGAAAGTCGCTTAAATCGCATAAAGGCAGAGGAGATGCTTTTACGATAAATTCACCGTCTGAACTGTCCACATCGGAAAGGTTTAATTTTTCTATATGTGGCGTGCAATCAGATCCTTGTGGAAGATTTTCGCTTCTGATGACAAGCTTTAATTTTCTCAGGCAACCTCCTAAGTCGTCGTGGAGGCTTAACGCGCTTATATTTCGTCTTATAGTAGACTTCACGCAGCTAGCTGAGGAATGCGGTCTTCGTCTTTTTGCACAAAGCTTAAGAAATTGTGGATCGTCGTGCGTTAGTATTGCGTGTCGGAATCCGTCGACCCACACTGTTCTAATGTACATAGGGCGCTGGGACGACTGCCAGAGCGCGGGCATATTACATCTAGCTTGGTCTAGACTTCAACTTTCCTAGATACGCATTGTTTAATGTGTGCTAGTATTTGTTTTCCCCTCATAATTGATTGTTTTGTCGGTTGTTAGTGCAACCTGAAACAAAAATCGATTAATGTCGTGTTAGCACGAATATTTGTTGCTTCATATGCTTTGTTAAGGCTTCGAGTCAATATAAACGTTATATTGCAAAAAGTAAGCAGGTAGTTTTAAATTTTGTATTTAAATTTGACGTCAAAATTTTTTTTTAATAGAAATAACATAAAAAAATAAGATGTGTGAACAAATGAACAAAATTCAAGCAAAATGTATGCCAGCGATATATTTTCATAAATCATGCTTCAAGGAAATAGTTATTTTCCTCGAAGTTTAAGTACTATTACTATAAATCAGCTTCACTTCAGCAGAGTAGATAGAGGGAACCTAGTGTCCCGTTCCCCTCTTTCCGCTGAATTCTGGAGGCATTGCGTGTTGAGTGGCTCTCTTAACACAGTCGAGTGGGTATCGGACCCACAGCCAGTCGCGTTTACAGTCACACTTTGTGCCCCGGTGCCACGACTGGCCTCGATACTATAACCATACATGATTCTATTTAATTGTTATTATAATCATAGTTCTATTAATAGCGCTATAACAATTAATTAATTCGAATTCATTTATAGTTTAATCTATTACATTATCCATTCAGCGATACTCACACCGTAACTGATTGAATTTTCCACAAGTCATATGCGTGACTTTGCATAATTAATGAGTAAGGGGAGTTTATGAATGATTTCTAGTTCGAGTTCTAGTTAACGACGAATTGATAAAACTCTTTAGAAGAATTCAAAATTGATGACCTTAATAGTAACACGTTTATAACACGGGTTAAAGTTAAAGAAGAGTAAATATCGAGTATTTTAAATTTTAGTACGTTAAAACTTGTATGAATTTTCTATTTTATTGTATAATAGACAATTTTAAGATTGTGAAAGATTAAGCAGATACAAATTTAATATATTAATTACTAAACTAAGTAACTAGATATTTAACTTACAAATACAATATATTTTT
Source organism: Heliconius eleuchia (assembly GCA_018230625.1). Classification (NCBI taxonomy): domain Eukaryota; kingdom Metazoa; phylum Arthropoda; class Insecta; order Lepidoptera; family Nymphalidae; genus Heliconius; species Heliconius eleuchia. The sequence continues at coordinate 6,865 of DWAP01003863.1, forward strand.
TTAATAATTTATTACATCATCATGAACCGACACAAAAAGAAAAAAAAGCATATTCATTTTGATGTAAAGCCGGCTTTATCACCACAGGTGATCTCTTCCAGGCTAACCCTACTATAAAAAATATATTAGATTACACTTTTTAACAAATAAATGGACTTCTTTAATTTAAACGGGATCCCATAATCAATTAGAACCAAGCTTCCATCACACTACTCTTGATATGTACATTTTCCTTCCAATAAAAAAATCATAGATATCGGTTGGCGGGATATTGAGTTTAAGATTAGAATTTAAGAATGATAGAATTTAAGATTTATGTGATTTTATAACGGATACCATTATCAGAAATTGACCGTATGAAAATGAGACCACACGGAAAACTTTAGCTTTCAATTAAAAAAAAAAAGAATCATCAAAATCGATTCACCCAGTCAAGAGTTCTAAGTAACAAACATAACATTTAACATTTTAATTGATAATCTCCTCTTTTTACAGAATTCGGTTAAACAGTATTCTATTTTGATTAATTATTAAGATGTAGAAAGAACTTAACAAACGCGAGTTGAGTTCGCCCACCGAGGATTCCGTACATAAATCTAGAGCTTTCTCTGAAATTCAAGTTTAACTTAGCGAGAGCCCTTTGCCCCGCTTTTAAGGCTATTATTTTTTAGGATTTAGCGATAAATGTATAGTTTCCTAAACTAGTACTATCTGTAGATATTAGCTACCAAATTTCGTTCAAAAATTATAGCGTCGAAATACGTGTTTTTGCTATATATCTTTTTTTAAGTAAATGTGGAAATACATTTTTTTCAAGAAATCAAGGGATCAAGGGATCAAGGGATCTTAAACCTCTGTATATGGTTTGAATTTCAACTCGATATCACCAAACATCCTGAGATAGAAAGACTCATCTTCTAGAAAAAAAGGTACCAAATGCATAAAAAGCACCGTAAACGCGCGCTGCTTTGTTATTTGTTATGTCATTATTCCACAGCAAAGCATAATATTTACAATATTGTTTTTTTTATTGCATTTAAAAAGCCTGCATAGAGAGTAGAATCTGACAGAGAAACATTGCACTCTGTACCCTACTTTCCGCCTTATTTTTCAAGAAGGTGCGGAGTTTATCGCTGCCTTGTCTACTATCCCTTGGATCCACACATCACGTTTACAGTTAGTCTTTGTCGAACTGCGTCACGACGTCCTAACTGTAATGCCACCCATAAATAACACCCACAATATTATCAATGTAATAAAAATCATTACATTTAATTTTACTAATTAGATTGATATTGATTTTTTTACATTATTTACTAAAACTTTGTTGGATGATATCAAAATACCTTCACTTACCCTTAAATTAATCCCATATTTTGACTTTCTGATAATAAATGTTTTTTTTTTCACATACCTAAGTAGTAGACGTAGAACTAAGTTCCCAACATATAATCAAACATAATTCAAAATTTTCTTTCATATAATATCGTATGAAATGATGGTATTCAAAGGAATCAATGGATCTACGTCGTTACGTATATCTGTGTCGCGAGTGACTGGATGCCCCTCCGTTACCGTTGCCGGTTTTGTCCTTAACTCCGATGTAAAGGCTTTATCACATTGACTGGGTTTCATATTTGTGTAGTGGTTTCTTTGATAAAATAGAGATGTTGAGATGGTATAACCATGTGGTAACCAGACAGACAGCGTTGAGTTCCGTTACGCAACTCGCAATGTCAAAGTATTCAATAATACATTTTTCCTTATAAATGTAAGTTTAACCGTGTAGTCGAAGGAGGATAATTTTTTGTGTTTGTTCCCTCACAACTATTGACTGGGTTGAGTTCTGCCACACACACACGCAATGCCTCCAAAACTCAGAATCAACGAATCGAATCGGGAAACGAACGGTCTTAATGGGAACGGTGTTTCTTAACATTACGTTTCCAAAGTCCCTCTTCCTGCCTTATTAAATTATAGATAAAAAATATCTATCATTGAACACTAAATATTTTGTGTACAAAAAGTAAATTTTCCTTCTTCCTTATAGGTACGTGTGGCAACGACTTTACTTTGTGAACTTGCGGTGGTTGAATTACATCATGCAACGCTAAGGATTTGCATATTTCCGTTCATAAAGGATGACAATTATAAGTTTAGCAACCTTTTTTGTTTTTGTTTTTTTTTTGTATAAAATTATTTGGGGGTGTATATCGCGTGAATGAAGCAATTTATGGTGGATATTTTTCTTTTTTCTTCGTATTTACGATTGTATGTGTCAGTTTGTTGTGGATGCAGCGATTTGTTTGCGGTTTTGTCGCAAATAGTGTAATTAAAGTTACAGTAAACTAAAAAAATAACAGTCACCGTAATGGTTGTGTGTTCGACTCCGCCCAGTGGAATGATTACATTCAAATTACTTTCATATCGTCGCTTTGATTGAAATGCATGCAAAATTGAGTGGAGAGTTGGGTACGGAGTATCTCAACACGTTCCCTTTTTACAGGGAACTTGTTGAGATATCCTCTGAAAAAACGGGAAGCTACAAAAAAAACAATTAAATCATAATTGGATTATGAAGCATCACATGGATTATGAATCTTTCCTATAAATATGTATGAATATGTACATTTTTTTAAAATAAAAAAGTATACTTCATGATAAAATATATAAATTGATATTTTTAAAAGTTGCAATTTTACTAATAATCATCGCAAACGAAGCCCTTGCTTCGCTCACTAGAGCATTTGTTATTGTAATTTATTTAAGGAATATTATTATACCTGCTAGTCCTCTATTCTTATTACCGAAATATGTGATAATACAACGGGAGACATTATAAATTCAATAATTTTGCATAATTTTGGTAGAGTCAAACTGTTTGTTTGCACGAAGCATTAAATTTTATGTGCTCAAATGAGTAGTTTGGTAGCGTTCGAACTTGCTAATAGCGATCTATCTAGTGATAGGGCGATACTATCTTTCTAAGCGAATTTATGTAGAGAATGGTTGTCTATTTATAAATAGAATATATATATAGATATTTACTTTACTGTGAGATATATAAGAAATTGACTTTTACGTCAGTAACTTTATCGGATTTTTAAAATATGAGTTAAAAATAAAATGAAAAATACATGCTGGTATGTATGTGGATCTATCATATTTTGTATTATAAGGTAAAGCGAGCGGAGTGTATTTCATATTATCTCGAACTCTCGGTAGCTATAACTTGATGTTTACAAAATTATTGCAATGATTGCAGCACATTAAAGAATTTTAACGAGTGCAGTTTTAAACTGCTGCGTAAAACATGGTAATGCGCTGCCTTCTCTCAGTTTTTTTTGTATAATTTTAAAAAAAAGTATCAATCGATAGCCTGATTCTTAATAACTAATTTCAAGGGGGGGGACTATACCTGCAGGGGCCACAATACCACATTCTCCTAAATATATTACACTATTTTCATATAGAAGAAAGCTTCCATATATTACGAGTAAGGCAAACTATATTCAAATGCGATCGCTATTTCACGTTGGAACTGTAAATCGTATTGGAATGATATGCATAGATAGGAAAAGTAGTTGACTTTGTATCCACAAGTATTATATAACTTTTATATACATATACATTAAATGTATAGTAATTTTAGTAATCGAACCTCTTTGGCTGTACCGAATGTAACTGGCTGGTTTTAATACCATTAAATGTGACATTCTGAAGATGTAATAAATAAATAAAAACTAGTTCCAAACTGCTGTTTGCGGTAGAAAGCGTGAAACTGATAAAAAAGAGATGAGATTTTTTTAGATAATAGCAGTACGTAGCAGAGTACGAGAGACGGTAAAAACCTGGGAAACTAGTTTTAAGACATTTCCGTTCCCCACTTCCCCTGAATTCTGGAGCTATTGTCTTTTGAGTAGCGGCACTCAACACCGCGTTTTGCCTCGTTACCAGAGTAAGGAAATGGAAATATTAAATGTTTCATTCCCTTGAGTAACAGGAAACAAACGTAAAACCTTTTATTTAACATAGATTCATTACACTAACTACTTGTTCAGCAATATCACGTTTTCCCTGTAAATTGAAAACAGCAATAAACGGAACTTGCTAAATGAAATGTTACTTCCGTAACGAGTTGTCGGAATTAATATCCGTTGGTAATTGTGGGGAGTAGTTTTATGCGGTAGGGGTAATGGGAGTAGACATGAAAGGTGTTTATGGTGTAGTACGCTATGGTAAAATAGTATTTGAGACGCAGTCCTAGTAGTCTATTTAAGGCTTTCTAGTTATTTCCACCTTTATGTCAGCTTTAGTTTTTATTGGCAAATTAGTGACAGTGTTGATGTGTCTTATTCTAAATTATGGATATCAATTCTAATCCTTTTTGTGTTTGTCTTACTCTATGTTAGTTTAATATAGCCGTCGTCGTCAAAACACGGGGTCAAAGCGCGGGGTTTAGTTCCGACACTCAACACGCAATGCCTCCGGAATGCGGCGCAAAGTGGGTAGCGGAGTGTCCTAACACTTGATTTCCCCTGCCTACCCTAATACATACAACGTGGAGCCGAAAAATTGAATCTAAATTTAAAAACCGTGACAATAAATCAGAAATAGTTTAAGCTACTTTGCGGTTTTCGTGTGTAACTTGTAAACAGCTGGTTTATAAATC
>DWAP01003864.1:0-11535 GCA_018230625.1 Heliconius eleuchia
TATATATATATATATATATATATATATATATATAGATAGATAGATACGTATATTTATATGTTACTTTTAAAGTGCTCTAGATTCTGAGTGCGACCCTAATTCAATTAGTCGGAAAGCTGTTTGGTGAAGCCTAATTTGTTTATATTTGTACACTCTATATAAATGAAGTAAATGCTTGATACGTTTCAAATGTTAGCCTCGATTTAGTATAATTGTCATGTGATATATTTATACAATTTACTATGGATATTTTTTTTTGGTATAGTGCCTAGTACATCATTATATTATAATTTTCTTTAAAAAAAAAAGTTTAATTTGATTTATTGAGTATTATAATTTTTTTCTTAGTGCAATTTTTGATATTTTCATAAATATAAAATTATTGAAAATGAAGGACAGTTTCTTTTCATTCAAAATATCAATCTGTACACTACGAAAATATTAGAAAGCACTATCGTATGTATCGTTTGTATGTACAAGAAAAGTTACGTAGTGATCCTTCAGTTTCTTTTCATTTTTCATTACAGCAAGCAAAGCGAACTAAGGTTATAAAGCAAAGCGAAAATGTTATACGCTCCAGCAATAACAAATAATTAAACTCTTCACCAAAATTCACACATGAATAATTACATATATCTATACAATATTAAATAATACATCAAAGTACGAACAAAAGCTTATAATTTCCACAAACATTAACAAATCATATTGTATCTAGGACCGTCATTAGGTGTATTTTGCTGAAATTCTGTATCATAATATATTATAACGTTATATCACTAACACAACAGCAAGTACTAGCTGTTAATTATTTATTATTTTGTTTCCATTTAGTTCACCTAATTTTATATCAAAGCTTTTACATTAATGTTCAAAGTCGTGTTTTATAAAGTAGAAAAATTACGAAACATAAAAGATTCTTTTCACAGAGTCGTAATTTTCAAAGAGTTTTGTGAGTCATAGCGAGGAAATATGAATAGTTTTATTTTTTGGTCGGAGTGGAAATCGAATCCGCAACCATCGCATTTACAGTAAAGATGCTCCCGTTGGGGATGCCACGATGGGAGCCCACGATTAATTATAAGTATAAAAACACTTTGTCATCGGCACCACAGAAGCCCACATTGCATCTATCTCGCTGCTTGAATCTCATGGGATAGTGTGGAATTTCCTCTGAGTGGGATTTAAACCCATTTTTATAGTGTTGACAGCACTATATTTTCCATTGTACGATTCTCTTTAGCATTCATAATAAAACATACACGCATATTTATATTGTATTAGACATTTGATAATAATAGTAATACAAAACTTACAGCAATTCAAAAGAACCATAAGATTCTGAAGATATAAACTCACGTTTTCAAGGGACGCGAGTTCAAATTCCGCTACTTTCAAATCCTCATACGTTTTCTAAAAATATTTAACTCAAAAGAACTCATTTTCTAACATTTGATATGATTATAATAAAAGTTTCACAATTCATAATAGAATGGTACAGCCTTTATATTAAAGGCAATCGCTCGAGGCAATGTCATAGATAATTTTTATTTTGCCCTCTTATCGTATAATTTATAAGTGCTTTTACTTTGGGTCCGATGTTATTTATGAAAATATGGATAAATTTTTATCGAAATGAAAATATTATTTATTTTTACTGTGTTCAGAATGTATGGATATGTAAAGGGCTGTACGTTTGGGGATGTTGCTTCTTTTCTTTTTACATTTCGTTGGGGCGTAAGCGGCCATAAATATATTTAGTATGTTCTAGTGTTCTCAAGTTTTAACTAAAACAGAGACTAACTTAGTCATTGCAGATACAAACTGAAAAAATCAATTAAAAATTATAGAAAAAAAATCTTTTAATTTTTTAAGAAAAAAAATCTTTTAAGTTTTTAGATTTGTAGTTTTATGTAAAACAGACATACAAAAATGTGATTAGTGGTTGAGAATTGCGTTTGATAAGAAGTCAAAATAGGTTTTGGAAAAATAAACATTTTGTTCAATCATTGGAAAAATAAACATGTTGTACTACGAATATAGCGGTATAGTTGGAACCTTATGGTCTTGTAGACATATCTGTTTACTAAGAAATATTAAATCCAGCTTTGCTTCTTTACCCAAGCCGGAAAATAAAAATATTAAACATTTCATTTTTCCGAGTGGAATTCGAACCCACAGCCCACTCTCTTACCACTGGGCCACGACTGGCCTCGAATACTATAAATATATACAAAAATATACACACATGACCACTTTTATCTCAGAAAATAAAAACGAATGTTTTACGTTATGCTTTACAAGATGTTTACGACATAGTATATTACAAGGGGGAGGTAAATATTGGGACGGAAACTGCCGAGAATAAGGAAGGTGCTGTACTACGAAACTGCGGGCTTGTGTGACATTAGAATTAGAACAGTACGGTAAATATACGCCAGTCGTGACGCAGGAGCACAAAGTGTGACTGTAAACCGACTGGTTGTGGGTTCAATCCACACTCGAGGAAATTAAATATTTATTTAAAATTTATATTTCCATTTTTCCGCTTTGGCGCCGGAGCAAAGGGTAGCGGTGAATTCCGTGTACTCAACACGTGCCTCCGGTATTCGGTGGAAATTAGGTAGCGGAGTGACTTAACACTAGATTTCCTCTGCCTACCCTGCTTTAAGCGGAATACAGCGTGAAGTTGATTTAAGTATGATAAATACAATATGCTGCTGTATATGAAATCTGGGATCAGCTAATTAAATATTCGGTGTTAAAGGTCAGTCGTGCAGGGGCAAAAACGTGCATCCGTAACATAACGACGTAATCGCTCTCGTAACGAGGCTAAGCGCCGCGTTGAATTTCGCCTCTGACGAAATTATCTTTTAACTCTTTAGTTTTAACTCTTGGTTACTCCTGCCTATCCTTCTAAACGGAATAAAAGGTTGAATAAATAATTATTAAATAAATGAAAAATGGTTGTGATTTTTAAATTTTTCTTTGGTATTTATTAATTTTCTCGTCCCGGGAACAAGACACAACAAGAGGTTCAATTTTGCTACTAAAACACATTATCTTATAAAATTGGGCGGAAATGTAAGGGAGTGCTCCAACAATAGGTTCCCTCTGTGTACCCCGCTATATGCGGGATATAACGTGAATCTAAACAAAATAAACAATAACAAGTTTTACTATATAAAATCACACATTTACATATTCATATACGGCCACGGTGTACATAAAGGGGTAATATTATAAATAATTGAAACGGAGGCAGTTTTACGACAAAGCTTCCAGTTTTATACTCGCGAGCTTTCAATGGTGCTAAGCTCGATTTATTTTTTTGCTGAATTGTTATATTTTTCAAACAAATAACTATACTAGGTGTGTTTGTTTTTCTAATATTAGAGTGGCACTTGTGGCGCGATGGGACAGCGTCTTAATTCAAATGTGAGTGTTGTGAGTTTGATTCCCGAACAGTGGGATGAATAATTTTTGGACACACGGTCGCTTTTCGAATCGCAGTGTCTCAAATTCAAGTGAAAAGCGGATAATAGTATCTTGATATTACGTTCTCTCTCTCTCTCTCTCTCTTCCCGTGATGACTTCTTGCAATATTAGGGATTAGGATGTTAATATCGCATTACTCATAATGTCTCGAAATATGAGCTCAAAACTAGGGCACATAATATTAAATTGCCTATACCATAGTATAAAATAGCTATTTATATTTTGTCTGTTGGAACTGTAGTTATTAACATTTCAATAATAAAATATCACCAAAAGACTTCTAGAGAACTTATTTTAGAGATGAAATTCAATTCAAATTTGTGAAATCAATTTCTTTGTAAGATTAAAAAAACACTATATTTTCCATCTTCAAATTCATTAATATATTAAAATTTTAAATATTTCAATAAGATACATAATATAATCATATAAAGGTTATATACGGACATAAATTTTAATAGACTATTATAGAAAGAAGAGCATGTAATGAGGAAAAAAGAACCGCCTAAAGCCATACGGTACTATTATCAAAAATAACAGTCAATTTCCTACGACTACACTGACTGTTCAACGTTCTCTAACATTGAATATTTATTATCCATTTTTATATGAGATTTGATTCATGGTTAAGACTTAAGATGTCTTTAAACATGTCGCTCTTGGGATTATAATAAATTTATTTTCATTTTCCTGATCTGGTATTGGAGTTGTAGCGTTGAGTTCCGCTACTCGGAACGCAATGTTTTGAAAATTCGAAGTAGTGAACGGAGTGTCTCAACAGTAGATTGTTGATTGACAGTAGATTTTAAGATAAATAATGCTTTTAAGTCGTGGCTCAGAGGCACAAATTATGACTGTAAAATAGATTGGTTGTGGCGTTCAGTTCCGCCACTCCGCACGCAATGCTTCCGGAACTTGGCGGACAGTGGAGAACGGAGTGTCTTAACAGTAGGTTACCTCTGCCTACCCTGCTTTGTGGGGGATACAGCGTGAAGCTGATTTAATTTGCTTTGATTTGATTTGAAGGCATTTATAAGGTAATTAAAAGCGCAACTTTCGAGTTCGTGGTATTAACAGGGAGTCAATGACTCCAAAGTAGTCATCGCCAAATACACTCGTGTAACGCTGCAGAACATAATGCTAAAAGGGGCAATATGCCTGGAGCACTCTAGAATCCACGTAGTTGAGTGTGTGGAAGGTGCGTAAGATGAAATGGGTCAACGGTATTCCCGGATATGGTAAAAGTACAAGGATAGTAGACAAGATTGTCACAGGTATGACGGAAGAAGCTAGAAGCTAATAAACGTCGTATAAGTCTTGTAAAGAGCAAGTGTTGATCCTGGTAGACGGGGCGAGAGGGAAATTAGATAGGTGCAAGCGCCTAACGCTACACGATGGCTGGATGAATCATTGGGAGCGATGGAAATTCAAAGGAAATTCTTTTAACAGGAGACGTGAACCCTTTAAAAACCGATACATATCAGTTTTTAAGTAAATTAAAAACCTTACATTATATTACTATTTAGTTATTGCTACGACTATCATGTCAATGTCTTTAAAAATCTTGGAATATAAACAGAAGACAAATATTGTTGTAGACATTTATTTAAAAAATAACTGTTTAAAATTAATTTCTCCCGATTGCGATTTGAACCTACAACCTGACACTCCACAAATGCGCAATAAAGGTATCAAATAAATAAAAAACACCCTCCCACTATTGATCTGATCGTCCAGACTTTGACTGGTGCCAATTCTCTTCTGACGCATGAACCTGGAATGCCGCCAGTGCAGTGTTTCAAATAAACATACGACTATATTCGACGTACTGGTACAGAATTATTTATAGTATAGTTCAAGTTCTTTACCCTTTTACAACTTCTTCTAAACTAAAAAAAAGGTTCAATATTAACTAGGAAAGGGAAAAATTCTACACGTACACATAAATCTAAAAACATACTCCTTTTTGAAGTCGGTTGAAAATGAAAATAACTTCATTTTTGTGAAACGAACGTTCGAACGATATATCATTTACATTTATCTTTTCCAAAATCAAAAAAAAAGTGATCAATAAAGCGATGATATTGCAATTTTTCATGAGAATATCCCGTAAATCTTATAAAAATATAAAAGAAAACAATGTATTGTACATTATATTATTGAAATAGTTCATAACAGCTAACTTTCTAACAAGCTACAACTGATGTCGAAAGAATTGAATTTCTATACAGCTTTATATGCAACAATTTATCATGATGCCCCCAAGCAATAAAACGGTAAGATGAAGTTATGTCTCTGGAGATATTTTTACTATTTATATTGTTATTTAAAATAAATAATATGTTTCTTCGTCGAAATAAACATTTATAAATAAATATGAAAATTATTTAAACATTAAATTTTTATTATTTTATATTTTTTTATTATATATTCAATATTTTTTTTAGTTATTCCGTTATTAACTCTGTTCCATCGTATTGTCTACCTTGTATAGCGAAATCTAACATATTCAATATCTAGCTAGACTGAACCAAAAAATATATTATGGTTCACGCTGTATACCGCACATCCTCAGGTACGGAAAGGGCACCTGGGAACTTAGTATTAAGACACGCCGTTTCTGTTAAGACACTTGTGTTCCCCACTTTTTAATCCAACTCTTGAGGGATTACGTCTTGAGCGGCTGAACTTAACGAAGAAATGAAAATATCAAATATTTAATTCCCACGATTGGGAATAAAACTCACAACTTTTCGCTTGTGCCCCTGCGACTGGCCTCAATATATTTTGAATAAATAAAAAAAAAAACAATATAATATTGTCAAAACGTAACTTCATTGACTGACAACGGTGCATAAATAACGCCGCAAAATTGCGCTGGCTGTATTCCAGATGTATCGATGATGCATGAAAATTTGGCAACCGTTACTTTTTAATGGTTACATTTATGTATATGCTATTATTATTGTTTTTTTGCCTCACACAGTATTCCGCACATAGTAGGGTAGGCAGAGGAAACATGGGAACTTAGTGTTAAGGCACTCCATTCCAATAAGACACTCCCGTCCCCCACTTTTCTTTTCTCAGACCATTGCGCGTTGAGTGTTGCTGAATTCTTGTATCTTTTTATTGCATTGACTATAAAGTTTGATTATTTTTCTGTACGTGTAATAAATAGATTACAAATATTGTGATCCATTTATTATATATTTTTTTAATATTCTAATACAAATGTTAAATTCGAATATTTTAAATTCAAAAATAATATAATACGCCATTTTATTCACCTATACCCTGTTAAAAGATGACTGTGTCTTCACTATCGCATTATTATAAGAGGTTTCATCCCTTACACAACAGTACATCAAGTTGTTCGTAAAAGAAATAAACATATACGAAGGAACCAAAGTAAAAAAAGATCTTTTGTTGTCCTTTCTATATAAAGTCGGTGACCCGAGGGTACTCACGAGTAGTATTGCCATTATATTTATATTATTCCAGCCTTTGAGATTCAAATTAAGACGTAGTTTATCTTAAGAAATGCTTAGATGTACACATAAATAAGATAGACGCCGTCGACGTCGTGGCAAAAACAAAAGCTTGCCGCAACGGTTCTGGTATCGATTCCAACTCGGATGAATGTGGGGAACGGAAGTGTCTGAATGTTAACAGATTACCTTAGCATTAGCTTTCCATTGAAAACGTCTGACAGCGAATGCAATGGTTTAAATGGATGGATTTAATGCACCCTAGCGCTCTTCCTTCTCCACTCTCGTGTCCTCTCCTCCCTCCGCAACTCACTTTTCGAATGGTAAGGAAAGATATTTTAAATGTTGAGTTTTTTCGTTGAATTTGAAATATGGCTTGAATTTGAAGATATTAAATGTTAAGTTAAATATATGAAGAACATTGGAAGTTATGAGTTACTTGATTATCTTTATTCAACATATTAGTAGATATGTGACTGTGGATTTAAACAGTAACTCTTAACCTTAATTGTAGGGAACTGTATATGTAAAATGTATAAAAATAAATGTAGAGTCCATCGCGGTGCGGCACAAGCGACCTTCTGCAAATGCGACAGTGTGGGTTCGATTTCCACTCAGTGGAAATATTTAATATTTTCATTTGCTGCTGTGGCATCGAGGCAAAACGTGGCGTTGAGTTCCGCCACCAAACATTAAATGCCTCGAGAACTCGATGTAAGGTTGGGAACGGAAGTTACTTAATGCGAGCGAAGTGTCTTAATATTAGGTTCCCAAATTTCCTCTAGCCACTACATGTGCCCAAACAATATTATGAATAGAACAATAACAACGTAAGTATACAAAAGTAAACCAAATAAAATTACCGAATCCACCCCTAACGTATGAGAAGCGTCAATACGCGTATATTTAATACAATTTACAAATTCCACAAGAACGCTGGCAAACATACTTTATTGATCGTCGCGAAACGCTACGTCCTCGCGTCACTCACTTTACATGTCTTACGCAAAGGAAAAAAATTGTTACAATCTAAACGCTTATAGCCTTTTAGAGTGGGAATTTCTTTTTTTTTCTGACCTTAGAAGGTGATGAATGATGATTTTTTTTTACTAAATTTAGTTTGAGTGTTGATTTGGTTTTTGCCGTATAGGAAGTTGGAACCTAGTGCTAAGACGCTTTGTTCCTCAATATTTTTTTACCAATTTACAAAGTTGAATGGCGGAACTCAACGCCACGTTGAGTTTCTCTACCGGAGAGCGCAAATGAAAATTATTTTAATACATTATCATTCACTCGATAAGAGTAGGAGCTGAGACAGTCCAGTCTCCACTATACCCGTTTTAGGGATTATCTGTAAAATAAAATACTTATTACGACACATAAATATTCGAGTGACATGTGGGCAACGATGGCGTCTAAGGGTGTATTTTTAAATTTTTCGACGCCATTAATTATATTAACGCATTTTAAGAATTTTTTTTATTTTTCGTAATTATTTGTAATAATGAATCAAATCGTTATAGAATACATTTTAATTTAAATTGATTAAATGAATTTCGGTTAAAGCATTCACTTCATCACCAAATGTCAAAAGTAAGAATCTGTGTAATAATTAAAAAAAGACATTTTCATAAATATTTAGTTAATTTTAAAATTGAAAATTAAATTAAATCAGCTTCACGCTGTATCCCGCACACAGCAGGGTAGGCAGAGAGAACCCCTAGTGTTAAGACACTCCTTTCACCACTTTTCGCCGAAATTTGGAGGCATTGCGTGTTGAGGGGCGGAAATCAACGTCGCGCTTTGCTGTGTTGAGTGTAAAATGTTGACTATTCTATTCCCCGAGTGGGAATCGAACCGACTGCCTGTCGCGTTTGCAGTCGCACGTTTTAGTCCTAAGTTAAAACCAACCTAGTTAATTTCAAACGTAAATATAGATTTTCTTTGTAATTGTTCGTTAATGTGATTCATCACGAGTGATTTATGATTTAGATAATGTTAAGAGATTTTACCAACAACAGATTTACAGTTTCATCATAATATAATAATCATAATGATAGAGATTCGCCAAATCATTGAAGAATGTTGTAATTAATAGTTAATTTTAGATGTTGTGTAGGCCACTCTTGGCGCAGGGACATAAACTTGCGACTGCAAACGCGACAAGCAGTCGATTTGATTCCTACTCGGGGAATGGAATATCAAAAATTTTACACTCAACACAGCAAAACCCGAGTTGAGTTCCAGCATGCAATACTCCAGCTCCAGAATTTGGCGGAAAGAGGGGAACGGAGTGTCTTAACACTAGTTTCGTTCTACCTACTGTGCTTTTTTTTTATTTTTACACTCAACACAAAAAACAAAAGCATTTTAATGAGAACATAATATATTACATTAAGTTTCCAAGTTCCCCGCTACCTTTGCTATTATATGCCGGATACAGCAAGAAACTAAAAACTTAAAAACAAACATTTCATTGATTAAAAATCGAACTCACAACCATCACAAACACTCAGACGATTCTAAACTAAATCTCGATATAATACGACAATTGTTATATTGTCAATATATATATATACATATATATGAAAATACATGATATATATATATATATATATATATATATATATATATATATATATATATATATATCACAACAGTGTTTCAAGCTCACCAAGTGGTTATTATTAGTCGAACACCACTCAATCAAGGGCTAATAATATAATCTTCGTATTATGTGGACTACAATAAAGTTGATGGACCTGAGCCCATTATAACTGTCTTCATTATGATTGAATACAATTATATTATTACAATATACCGATTATATTGAACGATAGGTTTTTGTGTGTTCAAATTAATAAGCAAACTATTATCTTTTGGGATATTAGTTTTTTCCAGTAGGCACTGAATTAATTGTGGTAATTTTTATATGATCTATATACAAAAAAGCTAAATCTAATAAAAAATCTAGATATGAGTAAAAATATAAAATAATTGTGATAATGCCATCGCAGGACAGCGCTTGATTGTAAGCACCACGGTTGTGAGTTCCATTTCCGCTACCATGAGTCATTTATTTCTTAATTCTTTGATAACAAGACTAGGTGCAGCGCTGAGTTGACTGAACACTATTTATAGTGAAGAACAAGAATGTCTTAACCCTTAGTGACTTATGCAAAAAATAATAAACTCCCACATCCGACATATCGGAATCTCATAATGAATAACGAAACCGAAAACGCAAAGACGTTACCGAAAAGATCGTTCCGAGTTTTTTTATTTCTGCTTGTTTGCGATAAAAGGACAAAAGATGACATGGCAGGCATTGTTATTAAAAAAGACGTCAAC
This sequence comes from Heliconius eleuchia, assembly GCA_018230625.1. Classification (NCBI taxonomy): domain Eukaryota; kingdom Metazoa; phylum Arthropoda; class Insecta; order Lepidoptera; family Nymphalidae; genus Heliconius; species Heliconius eleuchia. The sequence continues at coordinate 10,338 of DWAP01003864.1, forward strand.
TTTAGTGCCCTCCCCTCCTCCCTCCTCCCCCCTTGATTTATGGCTGCTTTGTGGCAGGATAATGGAATTCTGTTACGTAATGCTGCGTAAGACCTCATTAGAGTGGCGGCTCATTTGGCAAGAGGGAGCGGGTTTACTCGAGATTAGCTAATGATCGCTATTCTGTGACACTTTTTTCATAATCTATGGCTTAATGTCTAAAATAGTATAGATAAAAAATCTTTTAAATATACTCAGTACCGTCAAAATGGTATGAGGTAAGAAAAATGAAGAAAATATTTGTCTGATCTGTGATAAATTAGACGAGAAGTCTATGATTTATGTGGTTGATAATTGTGAGAAAATGTATGAGTGGTGTTCATAAAGATTAAAAGTTGAAATAATAATCGTGTTTTTCTAAAAAGGTTTTTTGGGTGCAACGTTTGAACGTGGATAATTAAAATTGGCGTTGGCGTAAGCTGGTCCTTGCGAAAAAAAAAGCGAAAAAAAATCCAACTGAAAAAGAAATCGAAATATTCTTTTATTGTTTCAGTACAATTGTGATGTAAAATTCAATTTGAAGTAATATTTTCTTATGTATCTTTTAATAGGGTTTTTTAAGAAATAAATTTAAATAATTTGAATTAAACTGTACATTATTCATACATATATATACATATATATATACATACATATATGTAAAATCAAAGTTTGAAATAATAAAAAAAAACACCATCCGCCATCTCTTATAAATCACGCCAACGAGGATCTAATTATGAGGTCACTAATAATGAACGCGGTATATATTCATATTCAACTTTCCTCCAGCGAAGCTTATGTCACTTGTTTCACTCTACTATATTATACGTACCTGCATACTTCCCAAGCGTAGGCTTTTGAACAGAAATTATAAAAGGGAACATAGAATAAGTAATTAAGGCTCTTTTGAGATGTTTTTTTTATATATATATATGCTTTTTTTAATTTAGTTTCGGCGTATAAGTTAAGAAACGTTTTATCGAGTTATTAGATTATCGAGTTAGATAAAAATATTTTATACATTCTCTAAAATATTGTTTTGTCGTCATAAGAAACATATCGATTATTTATATTAAATCAAAAATTAAATAGATTTTTACACGTGAAAAGTTGTGGGTTCAAATTCACTCGAGGAAGTGAATTATTTAATTAGCTTCACGCTATATCCCGCACACAGCAG
>DWAP01003865.1:0-11535 GCA_018230625.1 Heliconius eleuchia
GAGCGAAGAAATGGAAATATAAATTTAAGTAAATATTTCATTTCCTCGAGTGGGGGTCGAACCCCCAACCAGTCGCGTTTACAGTCACACTTTGTGCCCCTGGGCCACGACCGGCCTGGAACAAGTATTAAAACCTTTAATATTTAGATTTTATTTTTATTTCATTGTACAACAAAATATTAATATATGCATTTTTACAGGCAAAAGAATTTAGTGTACGATGAAAATTGAAAACTGTTTTATATCAATATATTTTATTTATTTGATACATATCAAGCGATATATCGTTTTTTGTCGAAAAATTCATTTACATATTTGTATACCTTTGTTTGTAAAAGTTTGAAATCTATATATGCTGAGTTATGGAAAAATCAAATTAGATTTACGCTGTATCCCGCACACAGCAGGCGAGGCAGAGGGAACCTAGTATTAAGACACTCCGTTCTACATTTTCCGCCGATTTCTTGAGGCATTGGCTTGAGAGCAATGTTTATGGGAGACAATACGAAGTCTGAATAAGAACCACATCTTCCAAAACCTAATAATGCATACCTCTTCATTAATATGTATGTATATAAATATGTTTAAAATAATAAGCGTATATAATTATACGCGTGTTATTTTAAACGCGTTTACATAAAAACGGAACCTTTACAGGATGACTTTGTTAACCGCCTCTCCCTCTGTCAAGACTTTATATGCTTTATATTTTTGTATTAAATATTTAATCTAATCAAATGAGCTTCACGCTGTATCCCGCACATAGCTGGGTAGGTAGAGGGGGTCTAGTGTTAAGATATTTCGTCCTCCACGTTTCACCAAATTCTGGAGGCCTTGCGTATTGAGTGGCAAAATTCAACGCCGTACTTTGCCTCTATACCAAAGCGAAGAAAATGAAATTATAAATTTAAATAAATATTTCATCTCCTCAAGTAGGAATCAAGCCCACAACCCGTTGATTTTACAGCCACAATTTGAGTCCCTGCGCCACGGCTGGCCACGAATAAAAATATAAAATATTATTTAAATTATAATGTATAAACTGTTAAATATTATACTAATAGAGAGGTAAAATAAAAGTGCCACTTTAAAACTCCAGTAGTTTTATAAATTGAACCATTCAAAGGTGAAACAGTATTATAATTTCATATGACATTTTAAAAGTCACGAAAGAGTCTATTGATATATAAAATTCTTAGTATTTCACGTTTGGTTCAATTTATTTCAAGCAGCGCTTGGTTTTTAAGTCATTTTGAACCGGTTATGGTATATTTATTTGTTTTGTTTAGTTTGTACATTTTTATGGTATTAATTTTTAGATAAAATTGTTCATCTAAAAATATTTCTGATATTAATTAAAAATAAAAATTAAAAATTTTAATGATTGATTTCATACTATCACTATAAAAAAAAAGATCAACTTCACATTGCATCTCGCATACATCAGGGTAGGATGAAGGAGCCTACTGTTAAGACACTCCGTTCCCCATTTTCTGCCGAATTTTTCGAAGTATTGTGTTTTATGTGGCGGAACTCAACGCTGAGCTAAAAATTAAAAATTTTAATGATTGATTTCATACTATCACTATAAAAAAAAAGATCAACTTCACATTGCATCTCGCATACATCAGGGTAGGATGAAGGAGCCTACTGTTAAGACACTTCGTTCCCCATTTTCTGCCGAATTTTTCGAAGTATTGTGTTTTATGTGGTGGAACTCAACGCTGAGCTTTTGCCTTGGTGCCAGAGTGAAGAAATGAAAATATTAAGAAATAACCATTTCCTTGAGTGGAGATCGACTACCAACTCGTGACAGTCACGCCCTTGTCCTCTGCACCACGACGGCCTCATTTTCAGGTAAGAACTACTAAACGGATTTAGATAAAACTTTACATTAATTACACAATTTTAGAGATTAACTTAAATTACAAATTAACAGATTGGCTTATATATCCGAATAACACAGAATCTACAATTTACGTAAAGATTATGTATAATCTAGCTGAAATCTCTATTTTGGTAATAATTAAACTATAATTTCAAAATAAATAAAATTTTCAAATAAAATTTAAATTTAAGAACAAGTTTATTATAAATAAATTAAAACAAAACAGACATTGTGAAATCAAAAATTCAAAACCAGATCCCAGGATAGATGAATCAACAGTTGAGCACCAAGGTCCATCAATCACTGGCACTGTATCCACGATTGACTGATCGCTTCCACATCACTATAGAATTACGTCTAGTGTTTTATCTTGAGACGATCGGGTGAGGGTTAGGGGATGGGTCTAACCTTATGATTTCAATTACGTGTTTTTATGTATGAACCCTTTTTAAGGTTTTAAGGGTTACATATGCATATGTGTTTAGTTATATAGACAATTTGTGGGTTTAATTCCCACTCGAGGAAGAAATATTTGATTAATAATTAAAAATAATCATTTTTTGCTCTGGTAACGAGGTTAAGCGCGGGGTTGTGTTCCGCCTTAAAATAATTCAACGGAAGATCTTAACACTAGGTTTTCTAATTTCCTCTGCCTCTGCCTGTTTTACTCTGCGGTATGTACCGTGAAGCAAAACAAAAGCTACATTAAATTAAATATTTAATATTTGTCTTTGAGTCCGTTGTGCGGCACATCGTGTGACTGTAAACGTGGCTGTCATGAGTTCGATCCCGCTCGGGGGAACGAATTATTTTATTAAATATAAAAAATAGAACTTAATAAGTTTTTAGTAATCAACAAGAATAATAAACTATTGTGTTAATGGTATCTTTTTAACGTTTCATTTATTTTTTACAAGTTTTTAGTTAAACAATATAGCTATAAAGAAATTTAATTCCATGATCGGTAAGCAAGTTGAATTTCAAATTAATACCTAATTAAGTTTCCATGTAAACTGACTCGGTAAACGACTTGCTAAGTATGAGGTCACCCTTTTTACCTAAATCGATAACCTCTGTGGCCGCTGTCACAGATCATATAAATCATTAAAATAATTCTAAAAAAAAAGCTTGGATTATAATTTATTTAGACTAAACAGCATTTTAAAGCTTATTTTTTTATTTTTAAGCGACATAGCACGTGACTGTAAACGCGGCAGGTAGTGGATTCGATTCCCATTTGGGGGAGAGTTAAATAATATTTTTATTACCTCACTCTGATAACAAGATAAAGCGTGGCGTTAAATCTACCACCAAACACGCAATGTCTCATGAATTCTTCAGAAAGTGGAGAAAGCTGTGACTTAACATTAGGTTCCCTCTGTCTAACCTTACTGTATGTGAAATATAGCGTGGAAATGTAAAAAAAATATAAATCTTTTTAGTATAATCTTCGAAATTGTTTTATCTTACAAAGCACCTGTTTACTCTACACCATCCTATAGGAAGCGAATGCGTGACCGACTTCTAATTATTTATGCCTAATTAGCTTGCAACGTAATGGTCTATCCGTATCGCGATACGGCTGGCTAATGACGTCATATTCCATCTCGAGAATATCAACTGACTATAGCATAGCTAATTAAAAATGGTTGTGGTAAAATATTATTTTGTAAAATATATAATGTAGAGAACGAAGTGTCTCAATACGAACGACCTCTGCCTGCCCTGCTATGTGCGGGATACAGCGTGAAGCTGATTTTTTTAAATATTATTTTTAAATTAAATTCGGTACTATTTTTAGTTGATTAAAAATATTAATCAGCTTCACGCAGTATCCCGTAGGGTAAACACAGGGATCTAGTGTTAATATACTCCGTTCCCCTTGAATGAAACTGCCAGCGCCAGGCTTGAAAATGTTAACAAATAATAATTCATGCTTTCGAGTGGGGGTTGAACCCAAAACCATCACTTTACAGAGCGCACCCTTGTGCCTGTGCTTTTTATATTAATAGAAGATACATGATAGCAGAAACATATCTGCGCACAATAAATAAAAAAATCCTCATTTTTAATTATAGAATAATCAAATAATCACTAATAAATAAATCTGCCAGTCACAATAACAAGAACGTTGTATTGTCGCAAGCCTAATAAAATCCGGCCTCTTCCGCCCGTTTCTACCAATTACATCGCGTCTGCCTACAGTTGGTAGCCCTGCATTTTAACGCCATTACACATAAGAGCCTAGCGGAGAGATATATGTAGCGGAAAATTATATATATTTTTTTATAAACTTTTAGTGTAATATAATATGTATATTTTACTAATATCTTACTTATGTACTGTGTTACATTACTTTATTAATTTAAATACCTCTTTATTGTTTAAATAATGTTTATAAATCTATCACCGATACTAAAAAGAATATTCATTATATTGTTTTCAGGCTGTATAAAACAGGGTAAGTAAGCAGGGGAATCTAGTTTTAAGACATTCCGTTCGCTTCTATCTACTGAATTTCCAAGACATTTAAAGTTAGGTGGCGGAACTGACCACCACGTCTGTCTTGTTATTAGAGCGAGGAAATGAAATTGAAATTTTAATTATTCATACTCCATGTAGGAATTGAGCTAACAACCATCGCGCTTTTAGTTACACGCTGTGCTACTGAGCCTCCATATATAATTAATGTTATTTGAATAGAATGACGAGATTAATAATGCACCTGGTTATATGTATTATATTATTCAAAAAGGTAAGTTTCAGGGAAATTTCATTCAAGACTCGTGAAACTTATGCTATCGAGTTCAAAGAACTTATGTTACAAGTAACAATATACTTAGTATTTAGCTAGTTTCCATTTACTCTATTTAACTCAAACTTCTGAATATAGATTTACACTTATAACACCAAACTTGTTCTAGGACCAGAAGTAGCTTGGTTTTTAGAAGTATATCGAATATTCAAGTACATTAAAACTAATGAATAAATAAAAAAAAGTAACAAAATAAATTAGATAGCTAAAATAAATGTTTGAAATCTAATTTAATTATTAATTTATATACTTTAAATGTAAATTTAACTATTAAAATCAATTAAAAATATAAAATACGTTCAAATACGTATAATTTTGTCTGATAATCGTGGTTATCTTACCGTGCACGCCGCGCTCGTTAACCTGGCGTTCCTATGTCTTTTCGTGATGTGGCCTGTCCCTCTGTATAATTAATAGCTAATAAAACACTTTCACTGTAAAAAAAGCAAAGTTTTCTTAACAATTACTAAAGTGTATTATTTAAAATAATTTAAAAGAATTAAAAAAAAACACAAACAATTTACTAACTTATACCTTTACTTTTCTAGATGTGTGATTTGGAATAAAGTCCTTAATAAATCCTTTAGACAGAGAAAATGCCTGTAGTTAATAGGGAAATACATTTAATATCAATGTATCTATTTATAACTAAGTTTAAAACATCACATTAAATGACACTTCTTTATCGGACAGTACAACGACTACTGAACCTACAAACGCTACTTTAATATAAAAACGCTACGCTACACTCCACTCGCGGTAGTGTAACGTAGGTGCAAAAAAAGGTCTACGCCCGAGGTCGAGCTACGGGCTACGCGCGACCAGTGCTACGCGGGCGGCCGTCATGAACAGTTGTATATAAAACAGAATGTTAAGTCGATAATTAAATAGATTTGTAATAAAAGAATTCAGTAAATTAAGAAAATGTAATAAACATTTATTTTGCCTATTTGTTTGTTGATTAATTTGTTTATATGTTTTAAACACATTTATTTCTTTTAAAAACATATTACATAGAAATTAAAAATATTTACGTTTTCTTAAAATTATTTAATTTAAGATTAAAAAGATATTTTAATCATTCATCACTAAATTATTTTTGTACAGATTGTACAGTTTATTCAGTTTTACACTGTATTCCACACATTACTCACTCACCTACTATGTAGGAAAATAAAACTTAGTGTTAAGTCACTCAATTTTTGGCCAATTTCGAAACTGTGTGTTAAATAAGGGAATTTAAAGCTGCACTTTACCATAACAGAGCGGAGAAATTAAAACAATAAATTACCATGAGAAGAGAAATGATCATGAGAAGACAATGAAACTCACAATTATCAAATTTACAGTATACATTAGTCATAAATGTAAGTAAATATTTTATCTCATCTAGTGGGAATCGAACCCACAACCAGTGGATTTTACAGTCACACTCTGTGCCCCTGCGCCACTTCTGACCTCGAGATTTCGATTTCGCTCTGGTGTCGAGGCAAGGCGCGGTGTTGGGTGCCACCAGTCAACACGCAATGCCTGCAGAACTCGGGGGAAAGTGGGGAACGGTGTATCTTAATGCTAGGTTCCCTCTGCCAGCTGCACCCTGCGCCCTGCTGTATGCTCCCGCATGCGTGCGTGTGTCCCGCATGTGTGCGGGATACAGCGTGCTGTATCCCGCACACAGCAGGGCGCAGCTGTCTTAATTCTAAATTTTAGTTTACATTAGTTATACATTGTACCAATGCACCACGATAGCTTCAACGTATTCCAGAAATTTGTTCATTCTCTTGAAATTAGGTTAAATTTTTTAACCTCTGCTATTTCTGTGCAGAGAAAATTAAGGATAATGATACCTTTATACAATAATTTGCTCAAGGTGAAACTAGATTGAGGTATTACATTACCAGCCCCATACTTTTATCATAATAATATTTACTGGGCAGCTTAATATCATTGACCCAACTTCTTTGTTTTATTTAGTACCACGCTGTATTCCGCACACTACAGGATAAACAGCTCTGTGTTAATCTCTCTGCTAACCTAGTGTTAGCACACTCATTTTTACCCATTTTCCGGCAAATTCTGGAGGCATAGCGTATTGAGTTTTTTTTAGCTTTGCCTCAAAATCAGAGCGAAGAATTTCATGAAAATATTAAATATTTCATTTCATCGAGTGATAATCGAACCCACAACCTGTCGCGCTTATAGTAACACTTTGTACCACTGCGCCACGACCGAGCCAATTGACCCAACTTCCTTAATATAAAATTAATTCTATGCCTGTTGTGCTAAGATTTTAAATTTAATTAAGATAATTTACCTTGAATAATCTTAATTGAATTTAAAATCTTTGAAATGAATGAAAATGGCGATTAACTGTATTTAGCAGATTTTAAATGAGCTTCCTTTTCAGTATTATCACTTTTCATCTTCGTATAATGCATGTTATTATTGTATAAAAAGGTTAATGTTTTAGGTTTAGAATTCCAAAATAAGAACAAAATCGTCTCATTAAACTGTTTAACAGTAAGTATATAATTTATGATTATACAAGATATTTTTTTCATAGTGTGACATGCTTTATTAACTAAAAAATTGTAACTTTTAACAAAATTGGGAAAAAACACACACTATGACAATATATACATATAAATAATACTTTTATATCTTTAAAGTGATATACACGTTGCTATAGCAACGCTTAGTGTACGCGTGAACGGGTTTTATAATGAAATTAAGTAGATCATAGATGTCAAAAATTCCACTTGGGCTTCTTTTAACATAAAATAACAGCCATTTCGTGTCTATACCAAAAAGTTTTTGTCATTTGCAGGATGTTTACCTTTGCGCTTCAGTATGAAGAAATATATTTCTCATGTATGTATGTAATAATTGTAATTAATGAAAGAATGCATTTTGAGTTGTATCACACTGTATCCCACACACAGCAGGGTAGGCTGCGGAAACCTAGTGTTAAGTCAATCGGTTCCCTTTTTTCGCCGAATATTAGAGGCATTGCTTTTTGAGTGGTGGAACTCAACGCCTCGCTTTGTTGAACCGATTTTGAAAGGTAGTGCTTCCCATGTAATCCCATTTCTGGCAATGGTATCTATGAGAAGATATGAAAAATATAATAGGTGTGTGCGCGACAAATGGATAAACAACTCAATATCTCATCGACCCATCCCTATTATTCTTATTTATTTTTTTCTGGTTCTGATTATGAGATCCGATTGAAATTGATTTTTTTTAGTAAAAAATATAATTGTACTGTAATAGTTACAAGCTAATGCCACAATAACCTTACTACAGTATCGAATTACTAAGCCTTTTTGTTTTACTTGGCTTTAAAATAAGAAAGTCTTTTTTTAATGACTTTTGTTTAACAAAATTAGTGTACGGCTTACTTTATGTAAAATTATTTTTTACTTTTTATTTCATTGTTTGACGTTGGTAATTTTTTGTTAAAAACGATTTATTTACGATACGATGTGGAATAACACTTCAAAATAGTTTACAGTTTTTTTAATCAGTTTATACATATATGTATAATAATTAAAATTTAAATATTTTTATATGAATACAATCTAGGTAACGTAGTTAGACCAATTTGCCTAACAATATAATAACTACAAAATATTATTAATTAACATTCGTAACAGATCGAATTCGATCGATTCGAATCATTCAAAAAAATCTTATTTTCTATATTTATAACCCCGTGAAAAATTTAGTATTTTTAACAATTAAAAAAAAAACAAAGACTAATTTTCATCAACTCTATAGAAACCAACATATAATTTTAAAGACATTAACACGTTCCAACAACACTCAAAACGGTTTTTAATTTCCTAAAAAGCGAGCTAGTCCCATCATAAAATGTAAGCTGTAGATTTCTATGGCTACTCGTTGGAGGGCTCTTAAGCGTGAATAGTTTTTAAGTGTAGCTAGAACTGTAAAGTGAAACCGAATTTTCAAAAATGTTAAAGTTTACAAGAAAATTAAGTAATTTAATATTTTATAATATTTTTATATTTTATTTTTTAAATTTCGCTCTATATTTAGTACAGCATAGCATAGGGTGGACAATGTAAATTAGCCGCCCTATTTTGCGGAAATTAACGCCGTAACTTATTAGATCGACGAAATGAAAATAATGATTTGCCCCGTATTAGCATCGAACTCATAATTATCGGCTCATACAGTCCCATATAAACAAAGTTAATTTACATTTCAAATATAATAATTTGATTTATATTATCGTATTTAAAATGTAAATTTTATGTAAATAAGCGTGGCGTTAAGTTCCGCCACTCAACACGCAATGTTTCTAGAATTGAAGAAAGTGGGGTACGAAAAACGAACCAGTCTTTTTGAAATTACCGCGTTCAATCAATATTTTGCCTTTTATAATATTAGTATAGATATATACTTGAAGACATGACCTCTTGCTATTGTTTATATCTAGCATATATGTTTATTATTTTTAGAGGCCATCGTGGTGCAGTGAGACAACATCTGACCACGATCGTGACGGTTGTGGGTTCAATTTCCACTCGGAAAATGATTATATTTCATTTATTTTCACTTCCCCGCAATGGGAGACAAAGAGTCCGCCACTCAACATGCAATGTCTGGAAAATTAGACACAGTGAGGAACGTAGTGTCCTAACACTAGATCTGACTACCCTGTTGTAGAGGGGAAAAGCTGATGATTTTATTTAAAAACTTAATTAAGATCGCTTGATTACTTACCTATCCAGTAAAATAATTTCACACTTTTAAATATCTATAAATGAAACGTCACTTCAAAAAACTACTGAATAAAAATCGCTGCAACATCCGTACTATTGTTTCTATAATTGGTGAGTCATTCAAGGGCTAACGGGCTCTCCTTGATCTAGATAGATTTTTCAGATTTTATCATTTACTTTTCTTTACATTTGTTTGTTTTCGTGTATTTTTTGTAACAGTAAAATCCTAAAAAAATTAAATAAATCATTCTGTGACTTACAACAGACGACGAAATTTAAAGCCGCTTTTAATTGAAAAATAACAATAATTTCTTTTTTAAAAAAAAAACAGAAGAAAACCGCCTATTTTAAAGTCGGTAATACGAAAACCTCATAAGTCTCATATATTTTTTTTAAATCCGCATCAAAATCGTTGCAGCCGCGAGATACTCGTGAACAAAATCCAGCCTAGAGGGAGCCTAGTAACACTAGGCTCCCTCTAGGCACGCCACTGCCCACTGTCCAAATTCTGGAGGCATTGTGTGTTGTGTAGTGGAACTCTACGCTTTACCTGAACATCAGAGCGAAGAAATGTTTTTTTTTTATTTCCTCTCTGTGAGTGGGAATGGAATCCACAACCTGTCGCGTTTCTAGTCATACGCTGGTTCCCCTGCGCCACGACTGGTGTTTATCATATATTGTCCTTTCAAATCACCACTGTAATAAAGTATTAACTCTATTTCATTTTACAAAACATAATTTTCGTCAATTTCTATGAAATAATTTATTTATATCGCCATCACAAAAGCTACCAGCCCTACTGTGTCGCCTCTAATTGGTGAGTTATTCATGGACTAACGAGCGGATCTCTATTCACTTCTCACTTCTGTACTACATAAAGTGATATTTAAGTTAACAATTAATTTTAATATTTAAATTTACTGTGCAGTGGTTTTGCCAAAATATTTAAATAGTTTTAGGGTTCCGTATCTCAAAAGGCAAACAGATCCCCTACTGATCACTTTGAGGTCCGTCTGTATCTCAAGAACGGATAAATTTTTCGAGTCCGTTATCTTAAGATTGCTAGGGTTTATATATCTTAAATGAATACCAAATTTTTAGGTCTACGAAGCGCTGTTGGAGCACTGAAAAATTCAAGCTTCTAAGTCAACGAAATATAGATGTAAAAATGTTTATTTGCATGGATTTTGATTCTGTATAAAATTCGCCGCGGAAGGAAAAATTTTGAAAAGATGAAAATATATATATTTTATTAAAAAAGTCATTACAAACTTATACTTGTAATTTATTTGTCAATTTATATTTTGAATTTAAATTTATAAATTGTACTTCCCCTTGAATTACTGAAAATGGTACGGAACCCTCGGAACACGAGGTCAATTGGCATTCGACCGGTTTTTTTTTTTGTTTTATTTCGCACAAAGTGTTATTAATTTGTTCGCAGAGAAGATTGCTTCATAATCCGTTATATATATTTATAGCTACAAACACCATAATAAATTTAACAGGCAATAGTTCTAGGCTCTATTCTTGTTTGAGAAAATATTTTTTTTTACTTCTTCCTTATAATATCAGTTCTTTAACTATGGCGTTTTTAGAGTACCAGTTGAGCATAAAATTCCTTCTCCAATGTTACAAGGAAAACAAATGAAAGACGTTTTACAGCCAAAAAAAGAGATAATGGCTCTCCAATATCTCCAAGTGTGCCGTTGGGTGCCGTCACTCATCGCGAAGTGGCAAATATAATAAAGGAAAGCTGCCTGACAGCCTGCTGCTAATGCTTAGTAACTGCTAAAAATCCTGGTTTCAAATCCAACAAACTTAGAGTCTATTATTCTTCTTGTTTTGCTTGGCCGGTGTTAATTTATTTACTTACTTATGTTACGGTAATTGTAATAAATTCAAAAGAATTAATAATTAAAAATCATTATTAATAACTACGTTAAATCTAACGTAATAAAAAATTTGCTTTACGCTGTATCCCGCACACAGCAGGGTAGGAAGAGGGAACCTAGTGTTAAAACACTCCGTTCCCCACTTTACTGAATTCTGGAGGCATTGCGTGTTGAGAGTGGCAGAACTGA
>DWAP01003866.1:0-11534 GCA_018230625.1 Heliconius eleuchia
ATTTAAGTAAATATTTCATCTCCTCGAGTGGGGATCGAACCCACAACCAGTCGATCTTACAGTCACACTTCGTACCACTGCGCCACGACTGGCTTCATGACTGGCCACAGTAACATTATATCAAATATCATTCGTTCGTATCAAATATCGTCGTAGAACAACGAAACAAAACAACAACCGTTTCACATAACGTGTTTCAGCTATTGGCTGAAAAATACGAAGGAAGCGAAAAACAAGGCCATCGTCATTTAATATCCGCGAGATGCAACACAAGTCACCAACACAGAGGTAAAAAATTTGACTCTCCTAAATGAACGGGCGACGCCAGTACGGCGTACGGCGCACATGGCGGTGTGTACGCGGGGAGTCTTGATACTTTCCAAATTGTTTTTTAAAATATTAATTTTATTTTTAAAATGAAAATATTAATGTTTTGTATTATACTACTACTACTACTACTACCTTCACGCTTTATCCCTAGCGGGGTAGTCAGAGAGAACGGAGCGCCAAACGCTACGGCTAATGTTTTGTATTATAATGTTTTATTATTAAAATTAAGAGATCTTACGTTTCCATTGGAAAAGTTTATATGTTAAGCAACCATATAATAAGAATGATAGTATAATGTATATATATATATATATATATATATATATTATATAATTGCGTGTACATCATCAATGGATGATACTTACCACACATACAAGTAAGTATGCGGAACTCATCACCACGCTTTGTCTCATTAACAGAACTATAAAACAAAATTATTTCACTTTCTCACTCTGGTGGATTACTTATAAGTTCAAAACGAACCTACAATTATCAGATTTTACAGTAAGACGTTATATCGTTGGGGTACCACCGTCTCAACTTATAAATTTAAAGATAAGAAAGATACTACAATCACTCAATAAATAATCAAATAGAAAATTCAATGATACGTCTTAAAGCATCAAGACTGATCGTCTAGCCCTCACACTTTTAATTTTCCCTCCTTAAAAATAGGCAGCGGCAGTGGGGCAGCGTGTGTGCCGGGCGGCGGGGTTGGGGGTCGGTAATCAAGGCACGCAATCTTCGAACCCTTAAAAACTTTAAAACTCATCGCCGCCTTGCCATCCCATACGATATATATGTATATGCAAATATAGATATGAAGATGTATATGAGGTAAACAGATAATACGGTTATGTTCGGACGCTTTTCTTGGGGGTTGATTTTTTTTTTAATTAAGAGGGTGTTCTTTGAGTTTAATGTATGTTGCTAATATTTTTTTTAATTTTATATTTTTGAATGTGTATTATGTGATTTCGAGAAACATATGTTTTTTATTTTTGAAGAGTCAAACGTTTTCTTATTATTACGAAACGAAATAATATTTAAAATTGGGGCCACTGTGGCATAGACTCAAGAATGTGGCAATAAACGCGACGTTTGTGGGTTCAATTTCCACTCGAGGTATGAAATATAAAATATTTTCATTTCCTCGCTCTGCTACCGAAGCAAACGCGGCGTTGCGTACCGCCATTTTACACACAATGCTTCAAGCATTCGGCGGAAATTGCAGAACTGAAGTGTTTTAATAGGAAACATAGGATCTTAACATTAGGTTCCCAGGTTCCCTCCACCACCCTTGCTATCTACACGATACAGCGTGAAGCTGAAGAAAAATAAAAAAATAAACACACTTAACGCATATTTAATATACACGCAATTAAAACTGAAATCGCGAACCGTTCCACTTTATGGGCCAATAAAGGGCACGCAACGTTTACGTTAAATGCCAACGATATTATACTGTAATGTGCACCTATTTTTTAATGTAAAGGCTATAAATTTGTGTATGGCCGATGTGTTTTTTTTATGTACACGAAAAATATGGTTATTTAGTCACGATTTTTTTGATTAATTATATTAATTGAAATCTATATATAAAACGCCATATGCCTTCAAAAACACTAGGTTCTTCATCTCTCTTTTATAACATAAATTATTTTGAAAAGTAAATTGTTATTATCGTTGAGCTAGAGCTGGAAACTTCTGACGTTTTACAATATTTATCATTTTCTAAGCTTTGTAGATTTTTTTATACTTTAGTAGGGCTATTTTTGTTTTTAAACAATATAATAATCTATACAATTTTTAGAGGCTGTCATGGGGCAGGGGCACTAGGGTGTGACTGTAACGCGACAACGACTACAATTACAATTATCACTAAACTACTTCGCTGGGATCACCGTATCGTCCACAACGTTCCTGCTAAATTTCAAATCGAGCGTAAAGTAGGAAAAAGTGTCTTAACACTAGGTTTCCAGGTTCTCTCTACTATACGCCTAATCTGCGGGATGCAGCGTGAAGCTATAAACAAAGATCAATTATAAATAATCAGATACATATAGATATCATGTAACTACATCAGATCTGACTCCATCCAAGTTTTAATAATTTCTTATTATTTCTTCCCTACGCTAGAAAAAAAATAAAAAAAATTACATACAAAGTTCATTACCCTATGCATTATTAGTTGCATGTGTGCGTGCTTAATTTTGAGGGTAGTTAACGGCACTCCGCATCGATTTTAGAATACTTTCGGGGGTTCTTTTGTTTCGTGATATCGATTCATTTTTTGTTCGCAGTTTGCATATGGGGTGTGTAATTTAATAGTGGTATCGATTTTGTGAGTGTGGAGCTCGTTGATTGCGATTTTAGGCAATTTTTGTGTTGAGTTTTTTGGTGTTGATCGTTTTGGGGTAGGTGAGTACAATGCTTGGAATTAAAAATGTTTTATAATATTTTCTTATGAGGCCGTAGTGGCCCAGGAGCACATGATGTGATTGTAACGTGACGGTAGTGGGTTGGATCACTACTCAAGGGAATGAATTATTATTTATTAATATTTTCATTTCTGCGTTCTGACACCATGGCGAAAACCCTGCGTTGAGTTCCACCACTCGACATGCAATGCCTCGAAAAATTTGGCGGAAAGTGGAGAATGGAGGGTATTCTAGGTTCCCTCTGCCTACCCCACTGTGTGAGATACACCTGGTTAGGCGCCAAATCCAATGGAACACCAGATCCAAAAAGATTTTCGTTTTTATTAACACAATAACAACTTAGAATCAGTTTTTATGATAAATTAACATTTGATCTACACACATACATTCTACTTACAATATCTTTTCGAAAAAAAAATTAAAAAAGTTATATGACAATTTCCAAAAAAAAAAAATTCAAAAAAAAAAAACATTTAATTTTACGTATCCAAACAAAAAAATATGTATCCCTCAAACAATTTCAATCCTTTGTTGACGTTAAAAAAGAACCCGTTCGAAATCATAATTAATACAAATTAAAGAAGGCGTACTAGATGAAGACGCGGCAATGAGCCCCGAGCCTCCCCCTAAAAATTTAATTCATCAGCGACTGAGACATATCTCCTTACCGTCCCCTTTATTCCACCATTCTTCGTTTTCTTACAGGGTTTTTTAGAGCAAGACGCAACCTGTATCCTTTATACTTGATCAAAGAAAAATAAACTTTATTCCTCCTTATATAAAGTGTAATCTGCTATAGATGTTGGAACGAGATATAACGTTTCTTGTAATACGATAGTCAGGCTGTTTCATTCGTCCGCATTGAAAGCCTTAAACAAATAAACGTGAAGGTTTCAAGATAAGATTTCGCTACGAGGTTGTCATTAGAGTATCTGGGATTCGATACCCGGTAGATCGATTTTTTTTTGTTGTAAAAAAATGGTTATTTGACTACTTTGAGTACAATTTTAAAATATATATGTACTTTTGAAGAAAGTTTCCTTCTTAAAACTTTTTAGTCTTCTATTAGATAGATTATTTTATTGTATTGTCTCTTATATTTTTTCTTTACGAAGAAAACATCGAAGATCATCGAAGCGTAATAGGGTACTGTTTAAATATAATCGCGAGTTGGTTCTGTATTTCGCGGGAAAATATATTTTAATTTTATCACTCTCTAACATATAATGTGACGTTAATTGCGACACTCGGCACACCAATTAACTTATTATTTTAATTGAGTTTAAGAAAAATAAGTGACTAGACCAAACCTTGTAACCTTTACAAAGGATCACTATATATTATATTATAATCACCTATCACACTATGCCGATGCACTTAGTAGCTTGATTCTTTTGTAAAATATTATACAATATCCATTGAAACCAAGGATTTTTTTTATCGAAGGCCGAACAAATATATTACGTATTTTTAAAAATTTGAACGTAGCGAGACTCGAACCTCGCTCCAGGAGGCGCCGGTTCGAGTCCCGCTACGTTCAAATTTTTATACGTTTTCTAAATAAGTGTAGAATAGCGCTTTAAAAAATGTTTAAAAATATATTATCTTTAGGTTTTATTGTATTTTATTACATAGTAAATTGAAAAAAATTGCGTCATAAGAAACTGACAACTTAGTTTTTCTATTACTACAAACGTATTGTTTGGCTAAATCGAAAACCTTATAATGATAATTATTATATAGATAAAAAAGTCCAGAGGTTAGTCGTGGCGCAGTGGCACAAAATGTGACTGCAAAACCGACTGGTTGTGGGTTCGATCCCCACTTGAGGAGATTAAATATTTACTTAAATTTATATTTCCATTACTTCGCTCTGGTGTTAATTTCTGGTGTTAAGTTGTGTCTTAAAACTAGGTTCCCTCTGCCTATCCTGTTGTATGGGGGATACAGCGTGAAGCTGTTTTTTTAATATTTTATTATACAGATATACAATGTGACAGAACTAATGATAATGAATTAGAATCCTTTCCATTTGTCCTTTTGCCTGATCCCTTATGTACAGAATTTTTAACATTTTCAAAGTGTTATTAGATACTTAAGAAAGAAAAATACTTATTTAGAAACAGCTACGTTCAAATTTCCTAGAAGAGTAGATAGAGTATTTCGCTTAGACAAGACAAAGTGCCACGTAATGTCACGAAAACTAAATGTGAAGAACTAATGAATACACACATATATAGATGTTTGAAAATTTAAAAAAAAATAAATTAAAAAAATACTTTACTTAAAAAAATATTCTCAAAATGCTCGAACCCACTATATCTACGTACAGAAGCAATCAATAATCTATTTTAAAACCAAAAATCGTTTGAGAAATTCAAAACCGCCGTCTCCACTGGGCTCCACTCTTATCAGAGTAACCGCCTTCAATTAACAAGTAAATAACGGTTATATACAACTAAGTACTAACTCTTCACATAATGAGTTAATAACGCAACACCACCTATACACACAATCACAAATGGAAAATGTCCAACACATACATAAAACACCACGCACACTACAACAAATCTGAAGCATACATAAAACGTATTTCTTCTTGTATTCTTAATTAGCGTGTTGGCTGTGTCCGTCTCGCTCGCACCTATAGTGTTAATTAGAGTTCGTCTCTGTCGCGCTTTCTTAATACATTCTTCCTCTCCGCGGTGTTTCTTTACGTTTTTATTTGTGTGCGGGTCTGTGTGCGGTTGTGTTTAATTTACATGTACTTGTATGTGGGTACGGTCGGAAGCGGAGTTGGGATTGAAAAGTTAATGAGCACAGGTTTTGATTTGCGTCTTTTTCAACAATTTTTCAGTCTTTTCTCTTAGGTAATGTCTATTTGGTTAAGGTTGAGTGTTCTTTACTTAAATACTTAATAGATTAAAGATGTAGCGGATTTTTTTTAATTTTGAATCTATGATTCGTTTCATCCATGCATTTATGCAGGTATATATATATATACGGAATCTATTTACACTTGTTAGTTATTACAAATATATAAATTTTAATTTTAATACATTGTAAAAAAATTGAAAAAGATATTTAAAGAAAACAAATAAGTAACACTTTTTTTAATTTTTTTTTTCAATTACTTCCAGGAAACCGGCAAAACAATCTAATTTACTGTATATATACATACAACATCCATACAAAAACACAAAAAAAGCAACGAAACTCAATAAATAACCGTAAATTACCATAAAAATCCCTCATCTTATCTGTCCGCCAGTACTCGGGTGTTATACGAATGTGGGTATACGCGAAAGGGTGTCGGGGTGGCGCGTACACATAAACACTTATAAAAGTTTTTTGACAACAACCCCCCTTCCACCCCGAATTCGCTAATTTATGTTGCTTTTTTAATCAATACGGGGTGTGCAATGCTATAGATTCTATCGACGTTTTAGCTTTAGTTAATTGAGATATGTCTTTCAGCTATTTGTATAATATAGTATATTAGATAGTGCACTGTTTATACCTGTTGTCTGTCCTATCGACCTGCTACGGATAAATCGTGGCGTTTAGTACCGCTACGCAACATGCAAATTCCCTCGGAGGATTGAAATGTTTAATATTTTTATTTCCTCGCTGTGGTAGCTAGACAAAGTGCGGTGTCGAGTTCTACCACCCAACATACAATATCTTGAAAATTCAGCGGAAAGAAAGAAAAAGATTATCTTGATAGTTACTAAGTGCTCTCGGCATGTCCTGCTGTATGTGGAGATACAGTGTAATTAAAGCAAAAAAAAATCTATAATTGTCTTAAAATTATTGGAGTGGAGAGCGGAGTGTCTCAACACTAGGTTCCCTCTGCGTACCCTGCTGGATGCGGGATACAGTGTGAAGCTGATTGGATATTTAAAATTATAGTATAGTGTATCTGAGTTTAGTATGTAGGGGATGAGTTCGGCACAGAGTACGCAATATTTCTAAACGTAACGTAACCATTTAAATTTAATTTGATTTCATTTAACATAACAATTTAAAATACTAGATGTGTCACGACATGTTAAAACATACTATTTCTAGGCAAAATTCGCAAATACCAATTCTATTTATTATTTTTTTATAGCTGCACATTGTATCCCGCACGCAGCTGGGTAGGCAGAAGGAACCTAGTATTAAGACACTCTATTCTTCATTTTCCGCCGAATTCTGGAGGCATTGCGTGTTGAGTAGCGGAACCCAACGCCGAGTTTGCCTTGATACCAGAGCGAAGAAATGAAAATATTAGATATCTTATTCCTTGAATGGGAATCGAACCCGCAGCCTGTCGAGCTTAAGGTCACGTCTGTGTCCCTGCGACACGACTGGCCTCGAAAAAACTAGTTTTGTAGTCATTTAAAACCACAAACATTATCTACAATTTAACAATATGCAACGACACAATACCATCATGTCCTATAATTTAAGTAAATGAACCAATATTATAGGATATTCAAATTACTTTCATAGCTTCATTCTGGTTCACAATGCACGGCGTTGAATTCCACGCAACATCTTGAAATTTTGCTGAAAAGTGGAGAACGGAGTGTTTGACACAAGGTTCCCTCTGCGTATCCCGCTATGCGAGAAGAAGAATGAGGCTAGGAGTGCCATTATAAAATATGAAATCGCAGCTCTTTCAACCTGATAATCTAATAATCTCGAACGAACATCCATCACCATTTCTCAATAACCCTAACAAGATAAGTTATCAACGATATATTGTCAATCACGAAAAATCAAGTTACTCTGCAATTTTACGTTTCGTCAACCTTAAACGTATGACGGTTTTACTTTAATATATTCATATAAATATACGAAATTCAACCTTAAGATATGTTGTTTGGAGTACTTTAAAGTATTTGAGGCCGTCTTGGCGCAGGGGACGTGTAGCTGTTGTTGTGGATTCGAATACCGCTCGGAAAGACGAATTTATTTGATTTTATTATTGAGATTATTTATTATATATATTATTTATTTTAATTTTCGCTCTTCGTAATATCTCTAGGTGGAAAGAGGGAAACAGAATATCTACGTTTTATCTGCTTACCCTGGGATTAGTGTGACTGTATCACACAAGAAGCTATAAAAAAATAATATTTTATGACAATATGCCAATCATAGGAAGACATAATCTTAAGTACCATATGGAAAACATAGAGATCATAAGGAAAAATTTTTGTTTTGAAGCATGTACCGATTTAAAAAATAAGCTATAAATACTAAGAGCTAAATAAGCTATAAAAACTACTATAAAATAAGCATAAATAATAATAATATTAAAAAATGTATAATCTTAAACGTTGGTCTTGAATATGTAACAATTTTTAATTTATTTCTTAAGGGATGGCAACCGAGAGATAAATATTCTTAAGGGAGTGTACGTAGGGTGACACAGTGTTAACACGCTGCGTGATAGATGATGCGTGACGTGATGAAGCTGTCACGGTGGTTACAATGTGTGATTCATCTGAGATGTGTGAGTGTCAGAATATTTTATATTGTATATGAGAATTGTTTTTGTATTTCTATAGTAGCATAATTGAATAAAAAATATTATAAATTTAAAATCTCCATTCTTATTAATATCATCAAAATAAAAAGATCTCCTGAGATATTTTTCTATCATTTTGTTCATACTTTCTTTGGGACAGCGTCTGTTATAAACTTATTCGGGTTATAGAATTCATTCATGTTCATAGCTTCACGCTGGGATGCATCCCTAGTCAGAGAAAACGGAGCGCCAAATGCGACGGTCTCTGCATATCTCTTTCGCCTAGTCCACTGTCATCAATCTCCTCCTCCACTTTTCCATCATAAATCTTTTTTTGCCTTTCTTTCATCACTCATTCGTTCGACGTGTCCAAACCAGCTAAGCCTGTTCTTCTTAATTCTAAATATCTCTTCATTGCGGATTCGATCAGCTGATCTGACTCTACATATTCTATGATGAGATTAGATCTTCACAGCTTTCATCTTTCTTTCGTTCATCTTCTGTAATACCCACGTTTCAATGCCGTATAACACGCATAATGTTTGGTTATAAAATATTAAGATTTTTTATCTATATACATAAATTCTGCCGAGTTAGTGAAAAAACGCTCAACCAAACTACGCAAACAATATAGCACCACGGAGTTGAATGGATCACTACGTCAGTCTCGTCAATTACTACAGGCTGAAGTCTACTGGGTCACCAAAGTGGAGTGGTAGATCACCACGGCAGGCTGCAGCTAGCAGGGTACCCCTCCTTAGAGGTACATCACGTCGGGGTCACCAATGTGGGCTATGGAATAGGGACGATGCTAGTGAGACGAGACTTAATATCCAACTCATTTATTATATATTTAATTTAGTTCTTTATACGCTACAAAACAAAAGCGGAAAATAACTTCACAATTGCATTTGTAGCGAATAAATTTAGTGCTTACAATTGTTGTTTTTAAATAATATTAACTATTGTGTAACAACAACATCCAAGAAAGTGAGAAACGGAGATGCCTTAATGGGAACAGAGTGTTAAACTAAGTTCCCAGGTCCCTCTGCCCACACTGCTACGTACAGGATACAACATGAAGCTAGAACAAAAACAAGACGAAGTCGCAGGAATCACCTAGTCCTATATAAAATCAGTAACATGTCAGAGCTACATTTTAATTCAACACGAGCTTGCGGCGTTTGAAATGTGTTCACAATAAATGTGATGTCGGACAACCGTATAATAGCAAGGATATGTTTAATTTCGTTAACCGTTATCTTATTTACTATCGCTTATATGATTATTATTAATAATATATTATTTTTTTTATGTAATTGTAATAACTTTAAACTTTAACCTCAAAAAAATAACTTTATCTAAATTTACGTGATATCACTCCTAGCTAGCTAACTAGTAGAGTACCTATTTAATTAGAAAACGTATAAAAATTTGAACGTAGCGGGACTCGAACCCGCGCCTCCTGGAAACCGACCAGGCGCTCTAAATATTTAATAAATATTTTTTAGCTTCTCTGGTATTCCGCACATATCAATCTGTTTCCACTAAGATACTTCCGTTCCTCACTTTCTGTCGAATTCTAGGGGCATTGCGTGTTGTCATGGTTATGAGACGACAATATCAAATATTTCATTTCTTCAGGTAGGAAGCGAACCCACAGCCTATCACGTTTACAGGCACACACGCTTGTGTCCCTGCGCCACGTCTGGCCTCGTTCATTCGTTTCATTAAAACTGTAATAATTGAACGCAACTCAGTTTTCAATCGGCCGTAAAATTTCAATTACTATATTTGAACGAGTACACATTTGTGAAAAAATCAGTAGATGGCGCTGTAAGCTATTAGTTAATTAAGTTTTCAATAGATTGCCGTCATAAAAAGTTGTTTATATCATTATCGCGTGTACAGACACCTAGTAACTATATTATTAATACACCACATTGTCCGTCCTTGCCAAGAACTAAACAATCGCCTTGGCTTAGGGTTGCCATACGTTTTGATAAAATTATTATCATATATATTTTAAAATCATTATTAGAATTGGAATTTTATGAAAATTAAATTTTGATAATGAATTATAATAGTTTAACTTTCTACCATTAATTATTTTATTAATCAGCTTCACACTGTATCCTGCACACAGCAGGGTAGGCAGAGGGAACTTAGTGTAAAGACATTCTTTTTATTTTTTTATTTTAATTCTTACTTACACTATAGACTTATGATGCGTACCTTTTGTTATTTTTACATTTCTTTTAATACTTTTTTTTGTAGATATTAACTAGAACTAGACTTATGTTATTATATACATATATTTCTATATTTATACAATATCTGCTTAAGACAGTCCAGTTATTAATTTCAGTTGCCACTTACTAAGTAAGTGGCATCTAAATCTACATGCATAAAACATTATAAAGATTATAAACAATAAAATTCGAAACTTTTACATTTAAATTAATTGGAAAACTTTTGAAATTAAAATGGGCTATATCACAAAACCATGGCAACCCTACATTACGTGATTGCAGCTCATATAATTTATTACCTATTATCAACTAATAGATAAGAACTGGATGCACGGCTGCAACGTAACCGGTGCACGGATAGCCGAGATAAAGTAACCTGGAGGTATCCTAATTACCGAACAATATACTTTAAAGTAACTACGACTTACCCTACAAATACACTTCCGCTATAGATAGAGATTTATGAGAGCCAATACTCAATAGTAAGGATCTAAATGAAATATTATATTCATATAAACATTACAATATGGAAATTTTAAATTGATATTGTAAAAGAAAAATGCCTAAGCCAAAAGACTTGTGACCTCACAGTTTTGAGGTTATCATATAAGTATAGCTTGTTGTGGCTTATAAGCTGAAGGTTTAACCTATGGTTAGTGATTAGTGATACTGTAGCTGTGGAACTTGGTAGTAGTTCTATCACATATTGTCTCAGAGAATATCGAGACATTTACCTCTGGAACTGTTAGTAATGTATTACAAAAAATAAAGTCATAAAAAAATATTATCTAAGTGCGTGGAATTATTTATCCACGGGCGCAAAACCACAAAAAAAGGTAGCCCGATATCAATACGACCAAAAAATTAAAATGAAAGACATGTCATTTTCCATATATTTTTTTATACTGTTTAGAAATTTGAACCTTTATAGAATCAAAAAAATCAGCTTCACGCTGTATCCTGCACACAGCAGGGTAGGCAGAGGGAACC
>DWAP01003867.1:0-11534 GCA_018230625.1 Heliconius eleuchia
TTATATTTCCATTTCTTCGCTCTGGTGTCAAGGCTAAGCGCGGCGTTGAGTTCTGACACTCAAAATTCAGCAGAAAGTGGGGAATGGAGTGTCTAACACAAGGTTCCCTCTGCCTACCCTACTGTGTGTGGGATAAAGCGTGAAGCTGATTTATTTTATTTTATTTTATAGAAAATAAACCAAATCTTAATAAGTGTTCACTTTTGGGAACCTGTATTTGAAAGTAGGGTTTAAAAATGTGTGTAATAGCTGTTCTTTTCTAGGCTGACATAGCTGTAAATATAATTAATTTTAAATAGTAAACATTTATTTTAGTTATAATTAAGCAAAATTGAAAGATGACAGTTGAAATTTTTGAATTTTACTCAATACATCTCCGATATTATGAATGGGCATGTATCGAAGTTATCTGTGTGTGAGCATGTTGTGGATAAACCCAGCCATTACGTTAGATTTGATGAACCTCAAATCCTCGCTAAAAAAAACAGATATATTTATAGAATGATCCGCGAGGCTATTGAAATACAAAAATATTCTTATTTCAATTGAAACAACGGCTGGTAACTTTTTACTATCTGGGACCTGCTTATAAAATCTTTGAAGTCTCAAACCCACTAAACCAAATGGCAAGATACAATCGGTTCATTCTGCAAGAATCCAGGGCAGTACGCGAGGCGAATCGTTGTTTTTTGGTTCATACAATATTTATATAAAAGGACAAATTCCAAAAATGTATAATACTAAATATATGCAATTAATCCGGTTAAATAGTTTCATATAAAATGTGTAATAATCGTGAAAATCAAAGACCTTGCTATATATATTTCATTTTAGTAGATTTTTGCAAAAAACGTTTAGCTCCTATTTTCTGAAGTCATTGATAGCTAGTTAAACATCGTGATCGGGGCTCCAAGTAATAGCTATATTTCGAGTATTTTTATTCAGATCATGCATCTTTACATAATATATATATGCAAGTTAATATGGTCACGTACAAACACACAACTTAATCATTAGAAGTTGAAGAATTATACCTACAATAATAACCTTATGAGAATAACTTGTACTAGTATACAACTAGGTTCTGTAAGTACGTATAATATCTTAAAGATTGTCCCCAGATTCCTAATTGTTGAGGAGTTGGGTCTTCTATTATTATTATAAGCTCAATAATGTCATCATGCGATGACTACGAGAAGCAAATATATGATTAGTATAAGAAATTCTATGTATCACATACTATGTGCCTATAACATCTTAATGACGAAAAAACTGAAGGAAAAACATTTTAAAATTAGAGTTAACATATAACCTCCTCCTTTTCACAAAAAAGTTAAAAAGCGTGAATATTTTTGATCCTTTCCTAAGTTGAGGCTTAGCTCGATATTTGTCGCGTAATGACATCGATATTGCCAATATCAATAAAAAATAATTTATCAAATCACATGTGAGTGATATACTCGTAGCTACAAGTTTTTTTTTCACCAATTTTATTTTTCTCATTATTTACACCATCTTTTCAACATTGCCGACTTAAATTTCTGATCTAGACAATGATCGTGGGTTGAACTCGATACTTGAAGAAGAAGAAGACGTCAGGTGGGTTCGATTCCCACTCTAGAAAATGAAACATATATTTTTTTATTTATGGTCATACCTTATATCCAATATTTTCAAGGAGATGATTTATTTGATCTTATGTAAAATTAATATTACTTTATTTTTTATATGGAACCAGGGCAATTTTGAACAAA
This sequence comes from Heliconius eleuchia, assembly GCA_018230625.1. NCBI lineage: Eukaryota > Metazoa > Arthropoda > Insecta > Lepidoptera > Nymphalidae > Heliconius > Heliconius eleuchia. Next base: position 1,755 of record DWAP01003867.1, read on the forward strand.
ATACAAACGAATAATTAACTATAATGATTACTAAATTATAAATATTTTATTGACACTAGTACGATGTCCCAGGTATACTTTCAGCAATTTCCATAACGCGCTTGTTGAAAATATAGACTGCGCTTTGTGTTCTTGTGTTCAAGTGCGAATCCCAACCATCGAGGGTTCCGTACTCCGTTTCGTTCATTATTTGTACTGTAAGTTCTTGCCGAATTTTATAAATCTAGGTGTTTTCCTTCTGAGGTACCTAAAAGTAACATATTACAATTCATACGATTCATATGAATTATTTTGAGAATTATGCTTTATATAAAAATAATAAATATAACAAGGGTACGAACCGAATGTATATATGTAGTGTTTTACTACATTTCAATAAAAAAGTAGTATTCGAAACAAATATAATCGATAAATGATACTAATTTATTATTTACACACATATATATATATATATATTACAGTCTAAATATAAATAAATAAATAAAAAAACAGCTTTATTCACCAAAATTTTTTTCAAGTTGAGTCGCTGAATCTTCCCAGTAAGTAATGTAAGAGGCCATAAATGTATGAATTTGTACGTGCATGTGTGCGCGCGCGCGCGCGCGTTTGTGTGTGTGTGTGTGTGTGTGTGTGTTCGTGCATGTGTGTGTGTGTGTGTGTGTGTGTGTGTGCGCGCGCGTGCACGTGCGTGCGTGTGTGTGAAAGAGAGAGAGAGTTTATGTATATAAATTCCACTATAGTATATATATTTGTATATACAAGTATTTGTAAATATATATTATAGAGCACAAAATAAGTGGTATGTTTACCTGAACCGAATATTAACTATTGTTCCAGTAGTGGTTTAAATATAGGAATAATAAAACGAGCAGCGTCACATTCTGTTTACTTTATTCGACTGATCAAGGCTAACGAAACTGTCTATTTATAAATATTTGGACATACTGTCAAATGAGCAACTTTTATATGTTAAATTTATACAATCATTAAAGTATTCAAATTCAAAATATTATTTATTCAAATAAACTATTATGAGCACCTTTGAATTGTTTGTATTGTAATACGGTCAATTGATCATATAAGGGTTTCATTTTTAGTTTTTGATCAGTACGGTACCATAAAAACTGCACAAAACTCACTATAAGTGTGCAGTAAATATATATTAGGACACGAACGCTATTTAGACAATTAAATAAAAAATATATAATGTTTAAGCCGGCGAAGCCGCGGGTGAGTCGCTAGTTGTGTATATATCTAGGGCCTGTCAAAAGCAATCAGCTTCATACCTGTCGTAAATGGGGTGAACAATATTTAACACGAGCTCTTCGACATGGTCGAATAAACATGTCGATAACAACGGTAGTGCATTTGATTTATAATAATCTTTAAACGACTTAAATACATCATAATGTTGTGAAACGGTAAAGTTTCACAATATTATGATCTTTTAAGAATTTTTAATTAAAAAATAATTGTGGTCGTCGTGGTGCAGCTTTTAGGTGTCAACACGACGATTGTGTGTTCGATTCCCATTTAGGGAAAAGAATTACTTTCAATCACTGGTTTGGTAACATTACAAACTGCGGCTCTGAGTACTGGTGTCTTAAGAATTAGGTGGAATATGATTAACGTAGTGCTCTAACACTAGGTTCCTTCTGCCTACTTTGTTATATGTATGGGATACAGCGTAAAGCTATAAAATATCAAAAATTATTCACAGATATAATACAATTATTATAATAATTATTATTATAATATCTTTGGCAAAGGTTAAGTTACATTTGTTAAAGCTTGTTCAGTAACAATCTTTAACAAATGTAATCTAACCTTTATCAAAGAAATTAAATTTTATAGAATTGTATATTGAAAAATACGCAATAGATACTATTAGATTATTATAAAAATAATTGAATCAATCTTTATTTTATAATGTAATTACTGTTCAAGCTCGACCACGCTCCCAACGTAGCGTTGTAAATAACAACAACATAATGTGGATAGTAAAAAAAGATATAAACTTAATAAACTATATTTTTTTATTTAAACTGTAATGGTTGTGAATTCAATCTCACTAGGGGAAATAGTTAAATTTAAATTATTTTTTTTCTTCCACATGAGTAAGTCTTAAATACGCCACTAACATTCAATATCTCGAATTTGAGCAAAAAAACGGGAACAAAATTTTGTTTAAAAAAGGAGGTAAGTTAGCTGAAGGACCGCCTGATTACTATCAGTAACTACCTTGTCCCATGGGTATCTCCAGTATCCAAAGGATTGAAGATAAAGTTACGTGTATTCACTACACTTGAAAATGTTAAGCGTAGTTAGCCTCTTGACATTGTCTCGCATGAAAATGTAAGTGAATAATTCTTAACATTCGATTAAACAGTCGAGAAAATAATAAAGGTCACCCTAATGAATTTGCAGGCAGAAAACAAATTACAAAAATATATCGTATCTTTGACAATCTTTTAGCAGTATGAATTAAAACAATTTATTTTTCTAATAACGCTTTTAATTCTTTATACCATTTAGAACCTACAAACCAGTTTATTGATATTTTGTCTACTTTAAACAGTTAATGAAATTATTTAGCGGACTAAATAATTTCATAAATTCCACATTCATGTACGGTACAAGAATTTATTTAACTTAAAATGTTTTTTTTTTTTTTTCAAATTGTGTCTCCTGCAAGTGAAATTAAGTATATTTGTTCTCTTTGAGCTATATTTTATTCATTGCTTATGGTCATTCAATTCTAAATACTTAGTCTCGTTCTAAATTCCACATGTCCGTCGTCGTAACAAAAAGAAAGATCACATTCACACAAATGAAAAGTGAATTGTAAATTTATTACATGAAAGTTGCTTGGCCTGCAAAACACACAATACACCATGAAAACAATTTTAAATTCTATATAGATCTATCCCAACATGATGGCTAAAACCTTGTTTATTTAATTGCTCATCAAACCAATCAACATTATCAAATTTCATCAGTGAACAATATTATTTATGCATTTACATATGTTTTTCTGGCAGACAGGGGAAATACATATTGAGTTAATGTGTCTCTTATAATTATACGGCTTTTTCTCTTATTAAGTAATAAACTAATATCGTCTTGACTTAGTATTTTTACTCCAAAAGGTTGAGGATATTTGACAACGTCGTATAAATTGGAAACAGAAACAGATTTTCTATTTTTATTTAATTTTTTTCCAAAGCCTTCTTGTTTATTTAAATGTATTTTATTTAGCTGTATTTCAGATTTAGACCCAGTAGAGTGAACATTATCTTCCTTTCGCCCAATTTTCTTAAGAACACCCTCACATAAGTTCTTCATTTCCTCAGGTGAGATCAGTGCAATAACATTTGGATTATTATTTTTAACCATTTGTAAATCACGATTTTCATTTTTCTTTTCTTTTTTATTACCCACATTAGTTTCAATTACATTCTGCACAGAATTTTCTGTGTGTCTTTCGGTATTTATTTTTTCTACATCGCATTTGTGTATTATACTTTGTGGAATTAAAGATTTTTTATCATTATTTTCATTAGACGTTTTATATTTGTCAACACTATTGTTTATTGCCTCAAAGGTTTCACCTAATTCAAATGTTTTATATAACTTACGCTTATTTAAGAAAAGTAAATAAAGTAAATATATTATATACAAGATCAAAATTAAGTAACCACCGCCAATAATGTAAACACTATACGTTGGTAGGCAAACACCTTGCGCCATCTGAAAAAAAGCGTAAGTTTTAGATAATAATTGTTTGTTTCTTTTGCAAAATTTTGGACGTTCTTATTGTATTTATTTATATATTTAAACACTTGGGTAGATAAGGCTTTAACATAGGTACGTCTTGTATGACTGTCCTTTGTTTTGAATAACACACTTTGATTACTTAATATAAAAAAAATATATTTTATACCTATTAACTAATAAGTCGAAAGTAATAAAAAGAAAAGCAAAGACTGGCATTTCTGTTAAACATATTGTATTCATCACTGCAGCTTGCAAAATAGCATTTCAGACAATTAAAACCATTTCATTAGAGTATAAAGAAAAATATAAAATTAGTACATGACTGATAAGTAATATTTTTTAATTAATATCGCAGGTTAATATTTTAAACGTATCTACTTTAGTAAAAAAAAGTAATTGTGTAAGTAACATGATTGTAGATTTTTGTTTAATAAAAAAAATGACTCACCTTTTGTTAATAACTACAGGTTAATTTCTTTTATCTTATTATTATTTAAATTTAGTTTTATCCAAAAAGGTCAAAACACTTTATGAAACAGCAAAAACGACCAACTTGAAACACATAACGAAACTAACGTCACGAGGATAAATTATAGGAACGCTATAATTTGAAAATACCAATGGCTTTACCGTTTTCCTTACTGGAGTAAGATTGTTAATGATCGACATACCTAAAATGGAAATAACACATTTATAGAGCGTAAAATTTATGTCAATATGAAATGACAAATATTTAATATTTTGCTGGATTTTCTAACAAAGCTGATTCTTATGGACAATGAAGTTGACAGGATGGAAACTGTTATTGGTAGTGCTTAGCTGCTGTGGCCCTGAGAGTGATCATCCTTTCATAATAGAACCGACGAGTAACTGAGGTTGGACGTCAGTATTTAATTATTGCTTAATTGTTTGTGATCTTGATGTTCTTATATTATTTGCTATTTTTCTCTGTCCACCAGAAGAATTATTATGTAGCATTGGTGGTACTAGACTTTATATATGGTAATAAAATATAAAATGCTTAATAATTTCAAATAAATGTTATTTTCGTACAATATTCCTTGTTATTGTGGTATCGGCTTTGACCAATCGGCGTCTTAAAGGCCAAAGTCATCATTGGCACATGTATCTAAAATAAAAGAGTAAATTGTCTATAAAATTATACATTTTAAATGTTTTTGCGAAAAACTATATAGGAAGGTTTACAATAACTAATAGAACTTTTAAAATTTCTTGAACTACTGAACCGATTTGAATATTTTTTTTTGTTGTGCAGCATTAGGTCTGGACATGATCTAGGCTATATTAGATTTTGACCACTTCTACACCTGATGCTGAACCGCAGCGGTCCAGCTAAACTACAAGAAATAAGTAAATGCGTCCATGATAAAAGTTGTTGGCCGTGTTGAGTATTTTCTACATAAAAATACCAGATCTGGAACATCTGATGAATAATCATAGCAGTTCAGCTAAACTGAAAGCAAACTAAATACTTTAAGAAAAGAATCATCTAAATTAAAAGGCAAATCTAAATTAAAAAAACAATTTTTAAATTTTGTTTGTCTTTCTGTTTGTCCTAACAGATCTCTGGAAAAGCTACATCAATCTTTATAGGAGAAGCAAATTAAAAGTAATTTTTTCTCGGAATTCCCATAAAATAGGGATTTACGTAGGAAACCTAGGTCGCTGTAGCTAGATAGATAATGAAAAACATATTTAAACCATTTTTATTAAATATGACAATTTTTGGGAACTATTCTGTACAAACACTAGTAGTTTTTAAAAATATCTTTGAAAAAAAAAATTTAGTATTCAGTAATTTCAGTAATCGATACACACCCTGAAAGTTTTTGACACTGAAAGTCGGCGGATATATGTATGTACATGGGCGTGAAATGGATGGTTACTGAGGTCCTCTACCCATAGACAACTGTTGATCCGTTAACTGTTAATTAACTACGTAGAAAATTTAAAAAAAAATGGGATTTGATTTAGTGTATACTGAAACTAAATTGTGGGCTACTATCGTCTTTAATAAAGAGCTCCATTGTTCTGAGAACATTGTATCTATATTGTATATACCTGAATTTGTTTTCATAATTTTAATTTAATAACCACTGCACTTAAATTGTGTGATATTATATATATAAAGTTTCCCTGTTGTGATTACGATTGGTTCTTGTTTTTCCCCCTTATGAATCATAGTAGAAAAATGGTTACTGAGCTAACAATATACATTTACAATGGCAAGACAGGCACAAGCCTTCGATTTAAATTTTGAAGAAGGAAAGTGGAGAACAGAACGGAGAATTCAACAACGCTAATTCGTAACGTTAATCGTAAACTAATAGATTGGTATAACGTTTAAAAAATTACTAGGATTTTTGCTAAAAAAATTAACTTAAGCTTACTTTGAGATAATATATTATTTTCCCTACTTTTAGGGTTTCATACATTTTAAGGAATAAAGAAACCCTTATAAGATCACTTTATTATTCGTTCGTCTATCTGTATTTCTGTACGTCTGTCTGCCTGTCTGTCTGTCTGTCAAGAACCTTTATCTCAGGATCTCTTGTAAATATAGAATTGAAATTCAAACCAATATACTTAGATCTATGGTCCCTTTAATTAAAAAAAATCATATTTCTATATTTTCTTTAAAAAAAAGATATGGCCATTTATATCGCAAATAACGCGTATTTCGACACTATAAAGAAATCTAAATTATTGCGGCACTTCAGGTTGACCTAGAAAAATAAAATTTGGCAGCTAACATCTACAGGTACTACTAGTTAAGGAAAATAAAACTATAAATTTGTGGTTAAGTCCTAAATAATAATAACCTTAAAACTGGGCTAAATTTAGTATTAAAGCCACCATTTCAAGTTAAATATCAGAGGGAAGGGCTCATGATAAGTTAAGCTTGAATTTCAGAAAAAGCTGGAGTTCTTCAATTTTTTTACGGAAGCCTCGTTTGACGATCCCGACTCGCGTTTGTCCGGTTTCTTTTTTTATTCGATCACAATACTGAGACGTACAGACTAATATAATTTCCATATTTCAGTAATCCACATTCCTTTTAGACTAATAAAAAGTTTAAATGAGTTAACTAAATAGTTACATAACCGCTAATACAGTAACTAGAGTGCCAATCCTAATTACACGAGGCGTGAAATGAGTTAGACGAGCAAAAACTGTACTTGATGCGTAATCATGAAAATAAGTTCATTTATATTGCCATGTATTTAATTATAATTGACATCCGGTGATATGTATGTCTGGTTTTATTGTGGTTTATTTAGTTCAGAGATAGGCGCCAACGTCACACAATGTCTTACTGTTCTAGAAATGATAGGTAACGGGTTCAATCTCTCCTGGAAGAAATATAAGAAATCCTTCATAATTATTTTATTACAATTAAACCTATAAATGCATCAACGAAGTTCCAATATTCGTGTAGAAACTACTATTACTGTGGATCAAGATGAAATTCCAACTACTCTGACGTTCGATATATCATGATATATAGATTTTTTTTTGAGTATTTTTCCAAACTTAGGGAGGGAAAAGAAAATAAAATGAACGTAGCGGGACATGAAGGTTCATGCGCCTCTTGGAAACTCTTGACTGTTACAACTTATTATTTTTTTTTTACATATGCAAGGTATCTGATTTACATCAAGGGTATGACGTGTAAGCACGACAGTTAGTTACACGATAATGGTTTCGATTCCCACTTGGGGGAAAGAAACATAAAATTTTTTCATTTTCTTCCACACTCTTTTAACGAGGTAGACATTCTTTGACCTTTTTCCATGGTAAAGTTACATTATAAGGTGCTATTATAATCACATCACCTATATTTGCATCGCGTGTCTAGCATACATATATTATTTCATATAACGTTGCATTGCTTTGTTACCGAGCGTGATAATTATCATCAAACGAACGACTTTCTCGTTGCCTTATTAGAAAAGTTCTCAGTAATATATCTTTGCGTTGAACAGAAATATATGTAATTATGTATAGTTATTGTGAAAATATTTACATTGTCGTTAAAAAGCCCAGCGTTGAGTTCCGCCACTCAACACGCAATATTTTGGAAACTTCTTTGGAGAGTGGGGAACGGAGATTTTCAAAGAGGCCTAGGTTTATATTCCGCTATGTTCACTTTTTTCTTCCTTTCCTAAAGTGTGGAATAATCCCTATGATAAATGTACAACATATTATGATATAAAGAACATAGACTTGTTGGTTTTTAACCTAGATTCCCTCTGCCTATCCTGCTATATACGGCATACATGAAGAAGTACTGTACTTAGGTACTAACAAAATTTCAAAGGAAGAATTGAGGCTAATTTTGCTACCCAACATATGCATAATGTCTCTCGTAGGACCGTGACTGACAAAAACACTGTATATAGAAAACATGAAATTTGTAGGTAAAATAATAAATATGTCGGGGCAAAAGTATTTTATTTTTAAATTATTTTTATTTTGAATCTTATTATTATTAGTAATCAAACCTCTTTGGCTGTACTGAATGTTACTGGCTGGTTTTAATACCAGTAAATGTAACATTCTGAAGATGCAATAAATAAAAAAAACAAACCACTTCCTGCCATTTTTCAATTGTTTTTCAAGCAAGCTAAATGAACGTTTGTGACGAAGAAATTCGGTATATTTTAAAGTTTTATTCCAAAAAGGTAAAAATGCGACGAACGCCGCGAATAAAATTTGTGCTGTTTTATGACATTGGATGTTGATCATAAAACAATTTTACATCAGGAAAGATAAATATTTAATTAGAAAACGTATAAAAATTTGAACGTAGCGGGACTCGAACCCGCGCCTCCTGGAAACCGACCTGGTCGGTTTTACATCATTTACGAAAGTCTGGGTACAAGAAAAAAACTTGACATTTGAGTATCACATGATCTTACAAAGACAAACCTAATTCAACGTGTTTCCATTTGCGATTCCTTGTTGAAACGTAACAATTCCGAACCATTTCTTAAATACTTAAGATAACAATGTACAAAAAAGATCATGGTCGAAGCATGGACAATCCTCACAGACTGTGGCAAAGCCCAGATTGACTCGGAACAAAGTGATGCTATGTTTATGGTGGGATTGGAAAGCTTTTGCCACCGGGTAAAATCGATTCTGAACTCTACTGTCAGCAAGTGATGATGATTAAAAAAGCTATTGAAAAAAAAACCGGCTGGAGCTGGGGAATAGGAAGGGCGTGGTGTTCCACCATGACAACGCTAGACCACACTCATCTATAGCCACGCAGTAAAAATTGAGTGAGCTTGGCTGGGATGTGTTGATGCATTCTCCGTTTAGCCCTGACCTTGCTTCACCAGATTTCCACCTGTTTCAGTCTTTGTAGAACTCCTAAGGAAACATAAAGGTAGCCTTAAAATAACACTGTGAAACGACCTGTCAGATCAAATATCTCAAAATTTCTACAGGAGGTCATCGATAAAACGGCACATACATACATACATTATAAATAAATAAAAAACTATACTTAAAAAATATATTTTTCTTTGTATGAACAATACGAGTAGGTACTTTTGCCCCGACCTCATATTCCAAAATTAATAAGGTTTTCATAAAAGGTCTTACTAGAACTGTGTTTAGATGATTGATTATAGTAACATTTTAAACTAAGTTTAAAGTGGTTAAATAAATCGCATTCATCTGATTAGCTTGTTTTTTTTAACTTTCTAATGTTTCAGTTATTTCTCATTTAGGTAAGTAAAGTAAACCAAAAAAAATTAAATAAGTTGAGGCCAGTCGTGGCGCAGGGGCACAAAGAGTGACTTACAGTCACTCTCGTGTGATACCTGTACGACATAAAACAATGATGAGCAGCTACTCCTATGTTAAGTGGATTTTAACGAATATTAATACACATACGACAATACCAGATATAGAGGTTAGTCGTGGCGCAGTGGCACAAAGTGTGACTGTAAAACCGACTGGTTGTGGGTT
>DWAP01003868.1:0-11534 GCA_018230625.1 Heliconius eleuchia
TATATATATATATATATATTGTTGTCTATCTCTCGATCAGTCTGCGTGTTCTTGGGTAAAGATCATTTTTTAATTTGTTGCTTAGTTACCACAGATTAAAAAAATAATTCTTTGGTTTCCAAATGTTAATAATTTTCTAATCACAGATCTGATATTAACCTATCACAGACTACACATTGCATTACTCGGCTACAGCTTACAGCAACTTATGGAAATAATATATTTATTTACAAAATATATCTACTTCAAACGTACAAGCACATACAAAAGTATATAATTATTGTAAAAATTGAATATAAGAAATCTTATATACTAAGCTGTATTCCGTTTTTTTAAATTTTAAAATGAATAATGGAACAGTCAACTATTATCATAAATATTTTTATGGGTTCACAGAATAAATATTGAGATTACCGTGGTTTTTTTTAAATAAATAATAATTATATTATAAGAGGTCACAGATGATAAACAATATTTTATATCATTTTGGTTAAATGTTTAAACTTATTGTTTTTTATCAACTTGTAATTTCAAATTTAGAATCTATGAATGAAATATGACATATAAAAATATGAATTGTGTAAATATGTTTCAATTTAAATTTAATTTCTATGTAGTGTATAATGTTATACGGGACAAATGTAGATTTAAAATAGTGCCATCGAAATATATTAGAAAATTATCTGCGTATAGGCAAGAATAAAGGCTTATGCAGCCATATTTAATATGAATTTGTTCGAAATGTTAATTTTACGTTCTATTTTAAGGAAAATATTTTTAATGAATAGTTTAGTTTGAACGTGAGGTATTACATATAGTGAATAGTGCACGCCTATTGTAAAATTCGGTCACATTACTTACTACGACATCGTTTAAAATTAATATTACATACATATTATTAGGAAGCGATATATTATAATGGTTAAGCTTATCATTATATAATATAAAACATAAACTAAGATAAAAGTTACATGACAATTTTATTTCAGGTTTTAATTTAATTAAATTAAACTCAATAAATATTATAATAACCCGCAATATGAGTCACATCAACATATCAAAATATTACTATAAATGTTACTGCAATTGCGCTCTTACAAATAATAATAGTTTTTGTTTCATCGAAATCGGAAAAGGATTTCCACAGTTACATCGTTGTAACGTTTCATCGTTTTATTTTAATTTGCGTTAATTCGCTCGATCCTGCGATGACGTCACGCTAGTGTCTTTTCCGATTGCGACCGGTACGGTGTGGTTGTATGCATAAAAATTGAATTTAAAGTAGTTTGCACTTAATATTTTAAGTGATATACCTAAAATAGTTCAAATGCATAATTTGGAGAAAATATTTACGTTTTCCAATGTATCTCTTTTATGACATATTGTTACATATTTGCTAATGTGGCTTATAAAAAGCCTACGCTTGAAATTCCACAAATGAAGAACTGACTAGTCAAAGCCTAAAAACTATTAACTAATTTGAAATCATTTGTTACTGTTATTAACTGATAGCTGACCGCTCACGGCTTTGCTTAAATTATACGATTATCTATGGTTATCTATTGTTTGTTTCTTCCTTTTTTGATATGTGAGCACGGCAAACTCAATTTTCTAACGTAAAACAGAAACAAAAAAATATTTACGACAAAATTATCTCCACAGCAATCCTCGCGACTATAAACTGTGAACGGGAATACCATTTTCATGACTTTCAATCACTTTTTCCGAATATTTTTATTATATGGTGTACCTAATGGCTGCAAAAATATTTTTTTTTAGAAGTATTTTCAGTTGAAACTTGAAGTTGTTACACGTAGGCAATACAATATTTATTAACCATTTTATTGATTCACTATAAAAAAAACCAATTGAAATTAAAGCGAAACAGCGTGAGTGCAACGAAACAAAGTGTACGTAAGCACCGCGTGACGTGACGTCACCTTCAAAATCTCTGTCGTTTTTAAAGATAGAAAAGAATTAAAAACAAATATTTTTTTCTCGAGCTACCTTTTTTTAGATACCATACAAATATATACAAAAAACGTTGGTGTGACTCATTACTTTTTTTCCTACCAGCACAAAATACTTATGATACGATCATTATTCACATAAAACGAAACTTTCCTATGTAAATATCCGAACGTAATATATACTAGCTAATATTTGTTAAAACTTTTACTCAAAAAAGAAAATACTTTCTGTCTAATTCTACCATTTTATTACAATTTCTATCGCTTACAAAAAGTACATATATAAACAGAAATAATAAGTTATAATGTGTAGAAAAAATACATTTTATATATAACGTATAATAATACTAGCTTATTTAATAAATATGCAGCCGTTATCTTGCTATCAGACATTTTTTTTCGCCATTTCTTGGATTCAATATCCAAACAAATCACATTGGTTTATTAAATAATGGTGGAACAATCTATACATAAATATAGCTGAATTTAAGATTTTTTTTGAAAATTTGACGTTTTATAAATATCATGAATTGAAACTACATAATTATTTATTAGATGTTTAACTAAGATATATTTTATAATAAAATATATATTTTTAATAAAAACAAAATAATCACTGATTACGTTTAAAAATGACACACCACAGATAATAAACGAATGTGACAAAAACAAGGACATATAACAACAAGTATATTTAAGAGATTGTGCTCGTTAGTTAGTGTTTTATATGCAATCGCTTTATAAATACACGTTTAAGTGTAAATATGGAACAATACGAGTATAGTCAGTATTGTACTCATGAAGCACATTGATACGGGGAGGAGAACCGCGAAACGTAGCGATCTGAAAATTATATAATAAATTCTACTAAATATAATTATCATTGAGGCCAGTCGTGACTGTAAAACCGACTGGTTGTGGATTGGATCCCCACTCGAGGAGATGAAATATTTATTTAAATTTATATTTCCATTTCTTCGCACTGGTGTCGAGGGAAAGCGCGGCGTTGAGTTCTACCATTCAACACGTCATGCCTCCAAAATTCGGCAAAATATGGGGAACTGAGTGTCTTAACACTAGGTTTTTTCTGTCTACTCTGAAACTGTGTGCGGGATGCAGCGTGAAGCTGATTTGATTGATAATTATATTTTTTTTTAGTTTTGCGCTACACACTGCTGTGGTTGGTGCTGTCAAAGGGCACCTAGTGTTAAGACACTCTTTTCCTCACACACTGCTCAATTTTTAAAACATTGTGTTCAGTATTGGAACTCAAATAGTACAAATACATTTTTTTGTGTTAATATAATAAGTATCGTAGAATGGAAATGAAAATAATTCTTTTCCCCGAGTGGGAATCGAACCCGCCACTCCACGACGGCGTGCGGCGGCGCGATGTGTGTGTGTATCGGCATTACCTCCAGTAAGGCAGGTGTCAGAGCGGCGGCTGCGGCGGCTCGGTGCGGCACAGCGCCGTGCTCGCGTCCGCCGGCACGCTCTCGCGACGCACTTTGCCTGCCAAGCATTATATGTTTATTATTATTTATTATAATAATATATATATTTTTAATTATCTAATGAATATAATATTTTTCGAGACATTATGTGTGAAAGTGCTGAAACTCAACGCCGCTTTATTTTTCAAATGGATTTTATTGCTGTTGATCGGGATTGGTCTTGACAACGTCACCGGGCGGGGGGGAGGCTTTAGTATTATCAAACGCTAGAAATGACATTCAAGGGCTTTTCTAGTACTTCAAATACCGTTACGTTTATATTGTCTCATGCCTAAATAGACATTGATGAAGACATTCTTAGTCCTTATCACACCGATCATACGAAACAAAAATTTAATTAGGAGAAACGTGGCAAAAATTCTCGGGTTTAATATAATTCGTAAATAAAAAAGAATATATTATCATGAAATTCTGACGACAATGAGAACAAAATTATAATATAAAAAATAAATACTCACTAGAAAAACATAAGCATCCAGTTTGCTGGCTCGCTTGCAACGAAGTGTTGGGTCTGATCTCCTTCTGCTCTTTGGTCTGTTCCGTCACGCACTTCTGATAGTAATCGAACTCTTTAACGTACCTGGGAAACATGAAACGGCTTAGTCTATTGTCTACTGTGACATAAGCTAGTTGGAACGCATGGCAGCGGTACCAGACGGGCGGCCAGCGGTTGTCTGCGAGGTAGTCGCGCGCGGCGGCGCCGAGGTGGCGCGCGCGGCACACGCGGTCGTAGGCGCCGCACAGGCGCCACGAGCACCACTCCGACAGCTGGCGCGCGTTGTGCAGCTGCGAACACGAGCCAGCTGTAGGCTAACTTACATCTTAGGCCAACTAGAACTCGTCGGCCGTAGTCCTATTTCTTTTGCACCTTCATGGTGAGACATCCACAAATGTGATCACTCATTTACACAGGTGATTGCACATATCATCACTCCTTCATACACGTGATCACACATCCGTACATGTGATCACTCATCTACACATGTGATCACTTATGCACATATGTGATCCCACATGCACACATGTGATTGTACCTTTACACATGTAATTACCAATGCACACATGTGATCACTCATACATATATATAGTCACACAATCACACATGTGATCACACATCCACACTTCTTATACATTTACACATTCACTACAATCGAATCTCACTAATCTGATAATTTTTCTACATTAATATGTAAAATAATCCAGAACCCCTTTACCTCTCAATTGAAATGAAATAAATTACAACTAGAGCTGCGTTTCCATATCAATCAACATAAAGTAAAAAAATAAACATTTTCCCACTTTCCGCCTATTTTATGAGACATTGTGTGGCGGGAATAATGATGGAAACGGCGTCAAACAGGAGGATAAATATAATACTTTTTTACATCGATCTATAAAAAATATTATTTAAGTTGCTTACTTTAACAGGTTCCAGTAACGACAGAGCAATCTCCACAACTTGATCATCTTCTCCCATTCTGAAAAATTAAGTTTCATTAAAAATCTTTTAATCTACAAAAATCCAATATAATTTACATATTTTCTTTAATGATCGTATCACATATGTAATGTGTAAATGGTACATAGACACAAAACGTTTTGTGTTTTAGATTTTTACGTCTATTTCTATACCAAATTATTTATGATGAATTAATATATATATTTATTCATTCATTATTTTTATTTCCTCGTTTTGATAAAGAATCAAGGCGCGGCACCAATCAACACATGATGTTTTGAAAATTTGGCGGAAAGGTCGGAACAAGGTGCCTTAATACAAATTTCTCTGTTTTCCCTGCAACAGCAGACTTTTGATAGAAAATCTCACCTATCCTGATGCTGTAGAGTGTCAATGACCCTGGCTTCCACCAAATTGACCAGTCTATTCATACACAGTCTATTCGCCAGTTCTAGAAGCTCTAAACACCTACTCGGCTCCACTGCGGATATCTTATCTGAGTATATGTAGCATAGGAATATGTGGAATGCGTACATTTTTACACCTGGAAATGATATCTGAAAGAATAGGTGAGAAAATATAAGATTATGTATTCATTTTTTTTAATACATTTTGGGTTGATTGCATATTATAACAGTTTAAAGTTGTCGTGGGGCAGCGATACAGAGTGTGACTGTAAGCCGACAGCTGTGTGTTCGATTCTCACTTGGGGGATCACATTATTTTCATTTACTTGATTTGTTGACAAGATACAGCACGGTGTTGGATTTCGTTTTTTCGGTTGTTCGGGTTTAGGGGTTTAAAAACAAGCTATATGTGGGATATAGCGCAGGAGTACAAAACGAGTCGAGGCTCACCACGCGCGACGTGCTCTCGCGGAAGTGCCCCTGGAACATGGGCCGCATGGGGTCGCAGCGCGCCATGAGCACGGCGCGGTGCGCGTGCTGCATGCCGTCGTCCAGGTCGAAGCTCACGTCCGAGAACAGCGAGCGCTCCACGCACATGTCGCGCAGGCGCTGCGGCAGCGGCTGCGACCGCACAGTTATTAAGATAACTTTCCCTCTGTCTACCCCGAATTGTAGGATGCTGTATGAAACTTAAAAAAAAGGCAAATAAAAGATCATATATCTTGACGTCAAACCTGAAGCATTGATGCGGCCTACGGTGGTCCACGCTGGCCTAATAAATACCTATTTACTCTGTTTTTGAAGACCCCGAAATTGTACATACTTACCAACCATACCACCGCAGAAAGTTACCACCAACTAAATGGAAAATTTATAGCTACGTCTACCAAAATAACTTTAACAACACTTTAACAACATTAACAGAGCGCCAAACGCTACGACCACTGCATACCTCTATCACCTCGTGCATTGTCATCAATAATTAAAACAGACTAAATCTTGAATTTGAATTTAAAGCAAGTTTTTAACTTAATATTGAAAAGTATAAGAAAAAACATACTATTATTAATTGAGGCCAGTCGAGGCCACATTGCGCCACAAGCGTGCAACAGTGAATGCAATAGGTTGTAGATTCGATTCCCTCCCTCCCTCAAAGAATTGAAATATTTTATATGTTCATTTCCTAGCTCTGGTAACGAAATGCCTCGAGGACGCGGTAGAAAGTAGGGAAAGTATCTTAACACTAAATTCCCAGGTTCCCTTTACCTACTTGGCTATATTCGAGACATAGTAAAAAGCTAAAAATTATTAAATAAAACATACCGAATGAAACTGATGCATAAATCCTTTATCGAAGAGCAAATGCTGATCAAGTATGAACTGACTCAATTTTGTCAATTCATGGAAACCGAGCAATTCTGCCGCTTGACGTATTTCCTGTAAAATATTGTTATTCATAAAATAATAAAACATCCAAACATAACAAAAAACATTTTAGTTCAATTCAGTTTAATAATTGTCATTTCGAACATACAATAAAAATAAGATAATAAAATATACTTATTATCTACATTTTTTTTTAAATCTCCATACATAGATGCTAACAACATAATTAAGTTGTAACAAGCGTATAAGAATTTCGACGTAGCTCGATGAGAACGTATGACTTAGTTGGTCAGAGCGCTTGGTCTTTCCAAACAGGCGCGGCTTCAAATCCGGCTACGTTCAATTTTTATACGCTTTTTTAATAAGTATTTTTCTTTTCTAAGTGTGGAACAACACTTTAAAAAATATTAAAAAATAAAATGTCTTACTTCTTTAAAAACATTTAGTAAAGATTTCAAGATTAAATTTATTCATCCTAAGCAAATTGAATAAATATTAATAATTAAAGATACAATAAAAGTGATGAAACATGAATCGATAGAACGCGCGTGAGTATTTAATAATATAATATTTAATAAATAAATAACATATTAATATAACAATAATAATAAAAGATAGGTGCAATGAAGAAAGGCTTTAGTGAGCGAATACAATATACATAAAAAAACATTAAATACAATATTAAATGTTTATAAATAATAATAATAATAATAATGATGGAAAATTAATATTTATGATTTATGAATTATTTATTAGTATGACATTTACCAGTAGTAATCCAATCGCAGCGGACTGCAGAACACATTATTCATTTATTATTATATATTTTTTTATTTAATTTAATATTATAGTTGTTATATTATAAGATATTAATAATAATAATAATAACAATAGATTAATATATAGCAATAGGGGAATAGATTAGAAATTTCTAAAAGCTATGTAGAAGCGAAGGATATTATTAATATAATAAATTATTTAAATATAAACAAAGCTAAGTTTTGGATTATATTGTGATTATCATATAAATGATAGGAATATAGGTGCGTGTAATAAAATTCGACATCTTTCAGGAAATATTTCTCAGATTTTTTTAAGCTTCGTGTAGTACCTAGTGTTAAGACACTACCACATTCCGCCGAATTCTGGAGGCATCGCATGTTGAGTGGCTGAACTCAACATGCAATGTCGCCGCGCTTTGCCTAGTTAAAAGAACGGAAAATTAAAATATTAAATATTTCCTTTCCTCGAGTGGAAATCGAACCCACAACCTGTGGCGTTTACAGTCGCATCAAATATTTCATTTATCTTCAGGCATTTGATATTTTTTTTATGAAAAGAAGCTAATAATGATTTTATTAGATTACTACGTAAAAAAATATTTTTTTTTATTTACGAAATATTACAAATTAATTAATTATATAAAAAAATATTTTTTAACTATACAAAAATTGTATTAGTGTCAATGATCAAAGATAGGCACTTTAAATTCGAAAGAAAATGTATATTTGACATGACTAGTCAATTTGACACATGTCAACATCACCACAGATAATATGTACAAATCATACATCGCAATAACATCCAAAATTTAATAGGCGAAGACGACAAGCTGTAAAGCCTTATAAAAAAACTACTCACCTGTTGTTTGAACGCGGTAGCATCCATAACGCCTGTGTACGCAAAGTTAATAATTTCCTGCATCACGATTTGTGATATTAGCTTGCTCATTGTTACTATAGTCTGTGTTCTTGATGTTGCGTGTTGGATTTTGTCACACTGTAAATGAAATATTTATGTTGAAAACCTATATATATGTACTATCTAGTTCGTTCCCTCTCGGGGACTGGATTTTTTTTATTTATCTAGTCTGGTAAGACAATAATCCCGCTATATTTGGAATACAGTGTCGCTGGAAAAATATATACTTGATTGTTATTGTGACACAGATGGTAGCGGTTTTATATAAGGTGGTTGTGGTTCGACAAATGCTTTTTATGAAACATATTTTCTTTACTTTAATTTCGTTACACAGAGCATGCTATTAAGTACTGCCATCCAAAACAAAACAATAAATTTTGATGCGCGGAATTCTTTAAAATAGTGAGAAAAGATTTTTCTAAAATTTTATTATTACTCTTAACACAATAGGCAAACAGTACATAGACTCCCCCTGGCTCTCTTATCGCTCACTCTTTCTTCACAAACCTTTTACCATTCTTTCATCACTCATTCTCTCGATGACATTCTTGTTCATTCTTATCGTGACATTCTCGCTAGTACTTGCCATTCTATGTATCTCTTCATTTTGGATTCGGTCAGCTAAATTTAATTCGCATATCTTACGAAGTGTACGCATCTCCACAGCATTGGCAGATTTTTTTTATAAAAGATAAAACTGATAAACGACTGGATGAGGCTACAATAATTACAAAATAAAGACATAAAAATAATATTAAGTTAACAGGTTAAATCACCATCACCTACCTAGACCTAGACCTATAGATATTCTGGGACAAAGTATCATAACATAAAAATTCTATTATGCGTTAATTACTAACTTTAACAACTCGTATAGAAATAATCGCTGGATGATTGACTTCTCTATATAAATCCGGCGGTTTCTTACAACTGTCGCTTAGTGGTAAAATTTGACATGACGAACGACGTTTTATGTGATCTAGTACTCTGAAAATAAAAAATACATTGAAATTAAATATCTATAATAATATTATGAAGCAAAATCGTTTGTTTGGTTGAACGCGCTGATCTCAGGAACTATCGATTTATAAGTCGTATAGTCCACTCATCGAAGAAGGCTTTGCGATAGCGCATATCTGCAATTACATAAAGTTCATCGTATCGATGTATCCCACTATACCTAATGAATGTTCTTAGTTATTCCCATCAATTGACCAAGCCGGCGAAGTCGCTTGTGAAAGCTACAATAGTAAAAGTAAAATAATAATTACTTACTTCATTTGTTTAGCCTGATCTTGTCTGATAAGATATTCAGTGTCTTCATTAAAATCACCCGCAGTCGCCTCCCCCATGCTGCTTACCTTAAATATTTTATTAAATTTAATATCTCTATAGAGATAGATCTTTACTAATACTTTAAAAATATTAATTAATAAAAAATGTACGTGTTGTCTAGGGTTGCCAATCTGTACTGATATGTACACGGTAATTGACAGATTAATAAATCTAAATGGATGATAGAATAGGTGAATTAACCCACTATACAGCATGAAATGAAATTTTACTTTCAGAGAAGGCCAGAGGTGAACCTGGAAACCTAATGTTAAGACATTTCATTCCCCGTTAAGACAAGTACATTCCGCACTTTCCGCCCAATTCTTGAGGCATTGCGCGTTGCGTTGTGTAGTGGCGAAACACAACGCCGCCCTTTGTCTCGTTTCCAGAGCGAGGCGAGCGAGACGGCCTCACATAAACTATATAATAATATATTCTCACCATACTACTCTCACTGGAACTTCTAGCCAATTCAGCGGACAAACTGACGCAGTCTGTTGTCAACAATCTGTGGAACGCTTCGCACGCGGCCGCCATCACGAATCTGTGCACGGGGAAACCCTTTGCGCCGCATATTATTACCATATCCGTGAAATACTAGAAAAAAATATGGAATTATAGCTAGAAAAAAATATGATTCGTTCCCAACAATTCGTTGAAAATTGGTGTACCACCCAATTTTCAAGATTTTGCTTGTTGAACAGTGGAACACAAATCCTCGCTTTGCTTTCTAACCAGAATGAGAAAACAAAAATGTTGATTCATTCCCTCGAGTGGGAATTAAACCTTCAACCATAGCGTTTTTAGGCAGAAAATGTCCCACTGTGCTACGACAGTCTCAACTGTCAATATTAGATTAATTAATCAATATAAGATTTAATAACTTATTTACTGCAATAAAAAATATTTTATAAATTATAATATAAGTTTTTTTTAATCAGCTTCACACTGTATCTAGGGAATCTATTGTCAGTTAAGACCCCCCGTTCCCCACTTTCCGCTGAGTTCCGGAGGCATTGCATGTTGAGTAGCGGAACTCAATGCCGCGCTTGGTCTCCACACCAGAGCTAAGAAATGAAAATATAAATGTAAATAAATATTTCATTTCCTCGGGTAGAAATCGAATCCACAACCAGTAATGTAAGTCAATATTATTATTTACCTGTTGACGTAATAAAACGGCCATGTTTTCTAATAAAGTACTATTCGCAACCACCACTTCGGGTTCTAAAGGTCTTGGAGGTCGAAATGGAGCCTACAACAATAATTTCAATAATCCTTTTTATTCTAAGTAAAACGATTTATTTAAAAGAAACATTTTCATTCGTTAAACAAACAAGCTCAAATGAAATACTAAATAATGTATGCGTTACTTCGCTAGGGCCATATTTAAACAACAAAATGCAAATATGTAAATTGTTCGTTTCGTTTGTTCGTTTGAAATAATTAAAAAGAAAGAAATAATTAGTTATGGTAAACTTAACTTGAACGAATAGAACGATTAATGAATGATTGATAGATGAATCGATGAATCAGTGATTAAATTATTTAATTTACCTTTAATGATGGAATTTATACTCGTTTTAAGAAAATTTCAATAAAAAACTAAAGTAATAAAAAAAACAGCTTCACGCTGTATCCCGCAGACAGCAGCACACAGACGGAACCTAGTGTTGAAACACTCCGTTCCCCACTTTCTGCCGAATTGCGTGTTGAGTGGCAGAACTCAACGCCGCGCTTTTGCCTCGACGCCAGAGCGAAG